>JBBMOE010000020.1:9313734-9339116 GCA_037975065.1 Chaetodon trifasciatus
AACTAGCTGCGTGTCCTTCAGGGTTCCCATGGTTTCCACTCTGGTTTCCTCCATTCACTTTTTACCACCGCAACACGATGGCAGCACTCCGAGGTCAAGCAGTGAGGTCGTCCAGCTGATGAGTCACAGACAGACGGAGAATAATCCCCCCCGACACACACACACACACACACACACACACACACACACACACACACTGTCCACTGAAGCGAACTGTATTTACTGATGCGCATCAGTGTATCAGTATTGACAACAGGAATAGATGTGAGTACTTGAGTTTGCTCATTCTGAAAAGTGCAAACACTCATGAGGCTGATCCTTACTTGCTCAAAGGGTTGTTTGAGGGCTGCAGCTTGGTTTTAGGGTAAGTACATATGCGTGTGTGTATGTGTGTGTGAATCCAAAACAACACATCTACCAATTAAAGCTGATGACACTGGCTCGTGGGTCAAGTTTATTTTAACAGCCCTTAGTCACAATAACAATTTCAAAGGGCGACAGAGGCCAACACCAGAAAGGAAAACAATGACTCTCTCATGGAAAAAAACTTTTAAGAAACCTTGGAAGAGATCGCTACAGAGGAAACCCCCTTCCAGGGATAATGGAAAAATAAATGGAAAGCAAAAACATTCTCTAATTTTTCTCATCAGTGGCCTCAAGTCATCCTGAGGAAAACATGAGTTGAATATTTTCTGGCAACAAACATTTTCCCAAATATAGTGTGTGTATACGTATAGATAAAGTGAGTGAAGCTCAATGAAACATATGACTGATTGAACAGCTGAGCAGGTGGATAAATGAAGGCTAAATAACTTTGATAAAGACCCTTCCTGGTGGTTTTGCTTTTTTTAAGCACATTTCACACAGTATCACATCTCTACATATAGATCCACTTTCTTAAAACTGCTTTTAAATCCCCCAATTATCAACACGATGACAACATGGCTTCATACAGGGAAACAGATAGCCTGGCTCTATCCAAAGGTAACAAAATCCACCGACCAGCAACTCTAGAGCTCGCTAATGAATGCGTATCTTATTTCTTTAATCGGGACATAAACTGTAGAGTAAAAACAACTTCTGGTTTTACTTGTGGTTTTATTGGGGATTATAAAGCGCCTGGAGCCTTGAATGTATTGGTAAAAGTATTGTTATGTGGTATTGTTATGTGGTGTGAGCTTTGGAGTATTTCACACTTCTGAATGTGACTAAACCAAACAAAACTGAAGATTTGAAATCATTATATACATGCATTGTACATTTTCTTAAATGCATACAGGACATATGGTGTGATGTGCTCTATCATACAGCAGATGTAAGCTTCCTGTCTCACCTTCTTTGCACTCTGGTCCCGTCCAGCCCTCCATGCAGACCTTGGCACCACTGGGGTCACAGTTGAAGTGACCAAAGAAGTCGTCGCGGGACCGGCAGAACTTGTTGCAGAAAGGTCCGTAGTAGTTTGAATCACAGCGGAAGCGAAGCCGATACTCCAGGCTGAGAGTCCGTCCGTGGTGACGGTACGTCTGCCACTGTTCACCAGGGTTCAACATGGAGGAGAGGAGGACTCGCTCAATCAACTCTCCTGGGAGTGGAAGGAAGAAGGAAATATTTTTTCAGAAAAGTAAAAAATCTCTATCAGGGCAGCTTTGAACTCCACCCGCTTGTTTAAATACGTGGCTACAGCTTGAATCACACAATCAAACCAAAAGTGTGTCCAAAAGGGGTTTCTTTCCCATTCACAAAACAATGTGAGCCTGGCATTTTGTGTTTGTCATACTGATACGTTTTCAGCAAGTTCACAGAGGACAGGACTAAAAGAAAGGTGCATTTTCAAATTGATCTGAGTTGGGGTCTGGAAGAGTGAGTGTCCCATAAATCTTTCATCCTTTTTTCTGCCCAGAATTTCTTACGTACGTCCATCGGCACCAGATACAGGGAGTAAACTGAAAAACATTTCCAGTATGAATATCAGCGGAGACAAGGGCTGACAATAGGTCCAGAGAGAAGGGGTGAGGGGTCTGCAGAACATAGAGCGAGAGGCACCCTGAACAGCAGATGAGGCCCGCGGGGCAGCGCTGGGGCAGCGGCTGCTGCTCCTGACCCCCGGAGGGGATTTCCCAGAGGCGCTGTCATCCCCAACTCAGTTATAATCTCCTCTGACAGGGTATTAACACTCACAAAGCACTGAGAATATGTGTGTGTGTGTCCTTATGTATGCATGTGTGTATTTAAGAGATGGTAAAATGGATAAGGGGAAAGACGACAAGATAGTAATACAGAAAAGGAAGTCTTGTTGGAAGTAAGTCAGTGATGGAGTGAGGAAGGGTGTACATTGTGTGTGTGTGTGTGTGTGTGTGTGTGTGCGTGTGTGTGTGTGTGTGTGTGAGAGACAGAGAGAGACAGAGAGACAGACGCAAACAGAGCCAAAGAGGAAGGGAGGCAGCTATTAGGGCACACACATTGCAAACTGCCTGATGAAGAGATGAGATCACTGTGGTTTGACACAAAAGAATGAAAACAGGGGCACATATTGGCCAGTGCGCGCGCGTGTGTGTGTGTGTGTGTGTGTGTGTGTGTGTGTGTGTGTGTGTTTGCCTGGGTGTGTGTGTGTGTGTGTGTGTGTGTTTAAGAGAGTAAAAGAGGAGTGGGAACAGAGCGGACACTGAGCGCCCTGTTAGCTCAGCCATAGGCCCCTTCCTCCACCGGCCTCCGCCTGTAGTCAAATCTGCAGGCCCGGTTTTCCAAACACTCATCACACTACTGCAGTGCATTGTGGGTTTTTTATTATTTTATGGCTCTGGCATGCCAAAGGGCTAATTTCATCATCACCATTTCTCTGCCAGATAGGAAGAACAGCAGAAGCGAGAAGAGTAGAAAAAAATAACGACATTATCAGGCAGCACAGCGGGGAAGGTGTATAACAGAGTCTGATTTCCTCTGTAATGAGATTAGATGGGATGGCACGATAGTAAGTGAGCACAAGTAGAAAGACAAATGGAGAGACAGAGAAGCTCAAATATTAGATGGCAGAAACAGCAGCAACAAGAAGAAACTTTGCAGTGAAGCAAATGTAAGCAGCAGAGACAGGGATCGTTTCTGCAGGTAGCACAAACACTTAAATCTCTTTCTCCGGCCTGTGGTGATTGTCTCCCTCTGCCTGGTATTATAGTGATGACCTTGACAGAAGCTGAGAAAACACTCCAGGAGAGAAAATGCCTCCTTTTGACTTGCTATTCCACATCACCTGAACCAACAAATCAATAGAGTAGACCTATGGAAGCCAATAGATCAGCTGGATAGCGTTCGTATCTCCCCTATATTTGATATATGTGAGTAATTCTCAGAGTAGTCTTGCTTTTGTTTTCAGTGTAGATCCTAGTGCATGATGTCCAGATGAAATTATTCTCATCTGGATAAGTCTAAACATGTGTCTTGAATTTTATAGACAAGCTGGTCTGGATTAGAGTGTCTCTAATATTGAATTTCACTTTCTCTGCGGCGGTGGCAATTTTGTGGCTGCGAGTGCTATGTCAATACAGTTGAAACATGGGTGAACACAGCAGCAAATCTGCACTCAAAATGACCTCATAGACATGTGAACAGAAGGGGAAACATAGAGAAATATGACTGATGATATTTGAAGGTAATTCTGGTTCATTACAAGACTGTATATGCAAAGCTAAGAGTATTTCTGTGGTGGTTTTGACCAGGAATACTAGGGTGCAATGTTTTAAAGAGTGGGTGCCCATTTTCCTGTACACAAATGCATGCATGAGCATCCTTGTGCACGACAGTCTTGTCAGTGGTTTCATGCTATTCCACTTATTGACAGTTGGTGGTTTTAATGTCTTACGAAATGTAGCAATACACTAACAAATGCAAAAAAAAGGAGGACAGCTATTTATGTAGATTTCAGTCTTTCAAAAATCTGTTCTGGAAATGTTTAATAACAAAGGAAATGCTTTTAACAAGTTTGTGAAGCTGTAAAGATGGCCGCAGTGTATTTTGGTGAGAGACAGTGAACATAAACATTAAAATAATTTTGGATGTTTACAAGAAAACTCTACAAAGTACTCTAAAAACAAGTCAGTGGAACAAGTTGGGGAAAGAAACACCAGAGATCAGACAATCCTGACAATAAAGCTCCATCTGCCACATGCAAGCTGCGATTTGCAACATGAAATAATTTCCTATTGCTCATTTTGACAACTATCGAAAGTGTAATATAGTTTTCCTGTATATGCGCGAACATGTTCTTTCCACTTTCTCACATTTTTAGTAACTTCTGCTCATCTGTTTCTCAAATTCATTCTCACACTACTAGACAGGTTGACAATCTTCACTTTCCTTTTTATAAAACAAAACCATCTAAGTAACATCTAAGTAGTTCATCATGATATTGAATTCCTTTCAAAAGTATGGAAATAAGACCAAAGTTATAATAAACTGGAATTATCCTTAAATACAGAACGGTGCACCCCTGCACATTAACACTAGCTACATTTTATTTAAACAAAACTCAGTGAAGGTCATACTGTCGGTACTCAAAGGACATCATATTTTCTCACTATTTCGAAGGACTGTTTTAGAAGGTACAGTCGTGCTGGGTAATCCTTTCTGATTAGCAGCAGGGCCTGATAAGTCCATTCAGACTGCTATGGGACGCCTGTGTTTGGGCTGAGCTAAGCTGCTGGCCTAGGGAACGGCTTTAGACCCAATGTAAGGGCTGTCAGGAGCTCAGGTGGAAACGACAGATGATGCAAACAAGATGTAGGAGCAGCTCTGGAGGGCAGAGGGAAGGCGAGGTGGAAGAGGACAGGAGACACAAACGTAGAGAGGGAGAGGGATCTCTGGTGCAGTTCCCAGTTTCTCATTATCTCAGCCATCTTTTGGATACAACTGAGAACGGTGGGATGAAAGGACAACTGTGGCATGACAGGAATGAGGAAGGCATAGAAACATCTGTCTCCATCTGTGTGTGTGTGTGTGTGTGCGTGCCCGCTTGCTACGCTTTTTATAGCATGCAACTCACATTCTCTGTCATGGAGCTTTTCCTGATTACGAGAAGAAACAACAAGGAGAGGAGCAGGAAATTAAAGGGTCTGGATAAAAGACCTTTTAGCCTTGCATGATCACAGACATTAAGACACAAAGGATAGTTTCACATTGTTCCACCATGTTGAGCAACACACACTCGTAAACAAGCATTCATGAATTCTTTACCTCGATGGAAATATTGCTCATTGAAAACTACACTTGTAGATAAGATGAACATGTTTCCTTGGAGAGACAAGTAGACAGCCGAATAATGACGTAAAGACCAGAATTGGACTTTTTGATATCTGTTTTACCATCTAAAAATTATTATGCCATAAACAATAAATGAAATTCAGAGGAACACCAAAACCAAACCCCTGTGACTGCAGTCAGTGCTAGCCTCAGCTAAAGCTAATTACTAGCTTTTTCCAAACCATTTCCTGCAATTGTAAAATCAGTTTTGATACTCTAAGATACTACTTGAGTTTGTAATACCACATTAATAAGGTAGTGGCTAAATAGAATCGTAATGGGGGAGAACATAATTTATTGGTCAACTAATGCTAAAAGCTAACCTAGCTTAAATGACAAATATGTCAATTTTGACATATTGATCAAAACTGAGCGATGACTTATTTTTCTTTTCTTTTATTTAATTTGCTTTCTGGCAATTGTTTACAAAAATGTAATGTATAAAACAAAACAAGAAATTCCCTGGAACTAGCAAACAGAGGTGAAAAGCCAAACCACCTTGACTCTAGCTAGTTAAAGCTAGCTGAACTGCAGTCAGAAATAGCCTTAGCTAAAGCTAATTTAACAGCTCATTTCATGCAATTGAAAAACTTATTTTTATCAACTATTGTAACGAGTGGTTGTTTTTTTTTTTTTGCCACATTAATAAGGTAGTGAGTAAATATGATGATAATGGAGAAAAAAGTAGCACCAACTCATGCTAAAAGCTAAGTAGCCTAGCTTAAACGCTCCTTAGAGCAACCAAACATAGATGGCAGCATCTGATTTTATCTGATGTGGTGAAAAAAGCTTGAAATTAAGTAACCTTCAAACTTCAAAACAAGCAGAATATATCTAAGGAGGAGGTGGATCAAATGCCTACATATTAAAAACACAAACACAATTCACTTGTCTGCTGGAAAATATCAAGCTTATTATTTGAGTTTATTACACATGGATAGAAAGGCATACAGACATACATAGAAACACACACACACTGCAGCTTCACCTGAGTCTGATGTGTCGTTGTCGTAGTCCAGAGCCTCCAACACCAGAGAGAAGGACTTCTGTGAAGAAAGCAAGGAGAAAACATCTGTCAAATATGTGCCACAAATATCCTTTTCTGAATTTAACATCACAAAAAACAACAAAAATGGATCCTATCCTCCTTTATGGCCTTTACGGCCATTGTCTCACTCACGCAGGAGGTGGCAGAGGCACTTTGTTTGCTTCCAGAGGATCCTCACCGTAACACCCCTGATGTTTGTTTTTGTTGATGAAGGCCAAACAGAAGTTTTAATCATAGAGATGGCCTTTACTTTTGACCTGTACATGGATGAGGCCTTTTCTTGATAACATCTCCTGGATGAAAATATCAGTGTGTTATAATGTAGATTAATGATACTGATATTTCACATCGCTTACTGTTAGTGGTTTACAATTGGCAGGTTTACCAAAAATTAAAAAACAAAGAAATATAGATAAATAAAAACAAGTTATTCAGCATCATTCAGAGTGTGATATTGATCATATACTGTAATATCATTAATGATTCATGAGTGTGTGAGCAGCATTTTAATGTTGTCAAGGTAAAGCAAATTTTAAAGGTTTTATCTACCACAGCGTAGTTCAATCTGTAGAGATGCATCATATTTTTCGAAAGAATCACACATAAAATCTTTATCTGACAGGTAAGTAGTAAATATAGCAGTGAAACAAATGTAGTGGAAGACATCAGAACTGCACTTGAGTAAACGTATCCAGTCTCATTCAACCACTGTGGAAACTGTGTGCGTGTTTCTATCCTTGGTCTGAGCCTTGAAAAAAAAAAAGAAGGACAAGCATCATAAGTGATTCACTGCCCGAACATGCCAAGGCTGCAGCTGAGTGCTGATTCAAGAAAACCTCCGCTTGCAGCCATACGGAGAAAGATGGAGAAAGAGAAGAGTCGTTACATCAGCGTGGTGAAAGAGGATGTCCAAAAAACCTGGGTCAGTTTAATGAACACACTCTTGGACCGGGTGCGATGCTTTATCATGCTCTGTTTTACTCTCTGACAAGCCTTCCAGGCCAATCCTGGATAGATGGGGCAGGTCAAAGTGTGTACAGCCTGTGTGAATAAATCTAGATATTCTATTAAAATTCATAGCATCGCGCAATGATAACGCCAGCCTGTATAAGGCCATCATGCAGTACACAAGCAGGGGACTCTGGCGTAAGCGTAACATCTTCAAATGATGACTTTGAGCTTCCAGAGATATCACACTCTGGAGAGATAACACAGGACAGATGTTTTTTCTACAGATTTCCTCTTTTCTGATGCATTCATCATCCTATAGACCAGCAATGAATAATTCAGACCAACATTGCCTCCAACAACTCTCTCTCCCTCTCTTTCTCTTGGCTTTCTCAATCTCTCTCCATCCATCAATCGCTCTGTGAAACGCACAAGTGCCTGTCATGCAAATTGCTCCACCGTGTGCGTTATGGGTACGGTTTCTCCTAAAGGGCTACGTGGATGCGTAGTCACATCTCTGTGGTGAGATCACAAGGCAAGAGGGGAGGAGAGGAAGCAAGGTGCTGTGGGACTGAGGAAGAGATAGGAAGCGGGTGATGGGCACAGGAGGTGAGTGAGGTGTGAAGTGAGGGAGAGATGGATTTGGAGGAAGGTTAAGGGCAGCAACGCTAACGTTATCTAGAGTGAAAAAACGACACGCACTGAGGCAAAGAGAAGATGAAGGGCTGCAGCGAAGTTGCAAAATGTTAGGGGAGGGAAAATTGGTGTGGCAGAAAGCACTGAGTCAGGGATTTGCTTCAAGGGGAGGCACATCCAGCATATCTGTGCTGCAACAGATGGGAGGAAAAGGTGAGCAGAGTGACTGTACAAAGGAGAAAATGACTGAGAAAAGGGCTCAAATGGATAATTATGTGGGAGCATGTAAAGAAAGTGGGCAAAGAAAGGTAGAGGAGAAACTGTGGCAACTGTGGTGGAACAATGATTTGCAGGACTCCTGGCGCTTGTCAGACTTCCATATATGTAATGGACAAACAAAGAAGGTCAGAGGGAGGTGAAAGAAAAAGATGAGATAAAAGACAAGATTAGAGACGAGCACAAAAGAAAGGAGAGGTGAAAAGATAAGAAAAACAGTAGATAGGGGGAAGTGGAAGAACACCCACGCACACAGTCCTTAGAAGTCATGGTGCTAATGAGATACGTTGGGTTGCAGAGGGCTCAGAGCCAGTTTATTAAGGCCAGCAGATAGCAGGTAGCCAACAGATGGACCAGCTGGAGTCATTAAGCTTCTGCTTACAACTCTCACCTGAAGTAATGTTTAGTATTCATGACTTCCATCTTTACACTACGAAATCTTGCAGTCGATTATAAGAACGTTAGTTCTCAGTGGTTTGACTAGTATTCAGATCTTTCACCCCCGTGTATGCTGATGCAACAAAGTGTAGAACAGCAGGATTTTACTGTTGTAGCTGCTAACAACTTATAGACACCTGAATTGTAAGGAACCCAAGTAGACAATGCTTTCATTGTACAGGGTAACAACACACTGGTTTAATCTTTAAAAGACCACTCCTGATTTAGCTTTGCACTCCTATAAACCAGAACCAGAGATACCATCTTTTGTCTCCACACCTTCTTCTTTGTCAAACCTGCACCTACATTACCCACAATGCAACCCATGCAGAGATGAGGAGTGGGCTGCAGAGGTCTATTGAAACTCAGCTCAACACTGAAGATTGCTAAGCTGGAGTTTTCTTTAACGGTGTATTGTGTTTCAACTTGAGTTGAAGTGATTTTGGGATCAGACCAGTTATGATGAACCATCCACTACTGTAAAATGCACACGCAGCATTACTTCCCCGTTAGCCTGCTCACAGACCTCTTAGCCTTATCATCCTTCTAATCGCCCTCCCTCTTCCCTCACCCTTCCTTCCATCCACTGTATGCGCCTCTCCCTCTTTCTGCCCACGCCTTCTGCCAAGTGTTACGGCAGTGAAGTGGGAGGTCCAGAGCCTTTTTCTTTTCTTTTCTCCTCACCCCTTCACCCACATGTACACACAGCCAGGTAAGTTATGATATTGTCATCCATACAGGAAGGGTGTATCTGTGGTAAGCCCTGCTGCTACAGTTGAGGTCCTGTATGGCGGCCAGGAGGGGTCAAACTAACCATGGTTACCAAGTTAAAATCACAACAACACAAACTGATAAGACTCTGAACGTGTGTGCAAAAAGATTAAGAGAATCACCTACATAAACGCTTCCTGACACCTTTCCAAAACACACACACACACGCACACGGACACCATCATAATTTGTTTTGCAATCACTAACTCTGTGACGTCAGGGAGACCTGAAGACATTAGAGGCCAGCCGAAGGCAAAGTGACCTCATAGACTGTTAAAAAAACAAACAGAGAGGAAAATCAAACAGTAAACATCGCAAAGAAAAGGCTGATAAGATCTCAGTCAGTGATGAAGTGATATTTTTAACTCGTTCTGACACAAACGTCTCGGCGTTATTTGTGCCATTTGTGGAGATAATGGCAGACGTGATGACAGCGAGGAAATGACATAATGGGAAAGGTGTGTGTGTGTGTGTGTGTGTGTACTTGTATTTGCTACATAGTGAGGAACAAGTTTGATTGAGGACATTTTGTCCAATCTTCACAACCTCAAAGGGCTGTTTGGAGGTTAAGACTTGGTTTCAAGGGTTAGGTTATAATTAGGGTTAGGTTAGGTTTTAGTTGCGTAAGGGGCGAGGGAATCCATTATGTTAATGAGGGTCCTCACAGCAACAGAAGTACAAGTAAGTGTGTATGTTTGAGGAGATGGACGATTAAACCAGCGGAGGACATTCGTGCCTCTCAAAACAGTGACAAGAAATAAAAGAGGAAAAGAAAAGAATTATTTTGTTTTCTTTCATAGCTTAGAGATAAAAATATACTTCCTCCTGAAGAAACATACAATTTGAATCTCACAATCAAAAACGGTCAAATTTGCGACTCGCCATCAAATGAAAACAAGAACAGCAAAGCTAGAGGTGATTCTCAAGGGTGGACTTCACTTGGATGGTCAATAAAATGCTGCAGCTTGGCGAATGGATATCAGGTGACTGAGTGGTTCATGTTACTGGATGAATGACTCTCATTCAAATGTACTACTAATAAATATATCCCTGAAATCTCAAGAGCTCCCACCGGACACAGCACTTCCTTGAGTTCTCAGCAATACACCCACCAAGTGTGAAGTTGGTCAGATGAACGGATGTTGACAAATTGAAGTACAGTCATACGTACGTACAAACTCCTTCCATTTTAGTTATGCTGTGTGTGAGGGGATGACTAAAAATGAAGCTCTGCATGGGCACAGAGCTCAGTTTTCTGATTCTGCAAAAGCTATGCAAATGTCTGTGTTTGGTCGGACTCATTACTCGACTCTGTGGTCCGTTTTTAGCTGTATCGTAGGCTGTTTAATTATTTAGTGGGAGAATAAATAGAAACTAAAGAGGGAAACTCCCTCTTGTACACTTCCTGTTTAACTGCTTCAGTCTCTGCTTATGTAATACTGTGTGAGACATCACTATTTCACTTTGTACACAAAATATCAGACACAAGTAATCAAATACATGCCTCAGCTTTCTGCTGAGAACACTGGACTCAGCACATGTCAAAGTATTTTTTTGAGTGTACAGTACAAGTGGATATTTGATTTTCTGTCCATCCAAGGAAAGCCCACAATCACATCTCGTCTGTTTCCTCATCTCGCCATCCAAACCACTTCCCCTCAGCTTCAGTTTGGATTGATTTCTCTGCAACATCTGAGCCTGATATCTCTTTCAGGTGAGGTCTTGCACAGGAGAAACTCATTTCCAGTCAGATCTCACCCTGATTGTTGCCAGTCATGCCATGTGCAGATGGTCTGCGTCTGGCATGGCCGGGGAGAACTGGGGTTTCCCAAAAAAGAAAAAAAAGACAACATCAAACAAGAGAATTAGTCCTGATGATAAATCGTCTTTCCCTCAGGCTGTAAGCTGTCTGGTCGTCTGGCCCTGTCCCTTTGCCTCCAGCCTCACACCAGTCTAACAGCGGTAAAGCTCAGGATTAGAGTTAACCACGCTAATTCAAACCACTGTGCAGACATTTGTGACGGCATGCTAAATTCTATTAAATGACGGTTTCAACCTTGTTTTCCATCCTCTAAACTCCTACCACTGCCTCTTCCACTGCTCCATGTTTCATCCCTCCAGTCTCTCAACCTGACCCCTGACTCTCCATCCCTCCACCCCCTCCCATCAGTGCCCCTCTCTCACCCCCTGCCATCCCTCCCTCCCTCCATCACTCCCTCTCTCTCAGACATGGGCAGGGTAGGATATCCCGACAAAGCCAGGCTGTACAAACACAGCTCTACGACAGGAAGAACTCCCAGCCCTGAGAGAGGAATTTCCCCTCAGAGCTCACACACTAATGCATACATGCTTACACACACAGCCAGATATGCCGGTGTACACGCACGCAACGCCACCACACACAGTCATTCAATATTACCCGGGTCACAGTCTTTATGTTTCCATATACAATGCTTCCAGCCCTGAAAATATTAGTCTACGTACTACAATGGAAAGTGTAGCAGACAAAATGTGTCATTTGTCATTTTAGACAACAGGATTTGGTGCTTTTATCATTTAACAATAGCTACCATCTATGAAGGCCTGAAAACAGACCAAAACATTTTATTTTATCAGTCTGTAGTTTCCAAATAATTTATCAAGTTTCCACCGTGTTTTGAAGGCTCCTAAAAACTTAAATTACTATTTTTTTTTAAGTTGATATGTTGATCTTGTTAACATTCAATTGCTCATTTACACATCCAGCAGTTACAGAGCAACATTATCGTTCATTTCAAGTCATATTTATGACTGTCGGATGAACGTAAGTCACCAGATCACCAACTCCTGAAGGAAATAGCTGCCTCTTTAGCAGCTAAATGCTAAACTATGTTCATCAGCTATTTGCTAATGGTATCTGTCTGTCTGAAAACAACACCATGAGAGAGTGAGAGGGAACCAAAGCGGTAAAATTTGTGGCTGGGCAGCTGAACAGTGAGTTGAATACTGCTAAAGCCGAGCGGAGCTGCAGGTTCAGGTGCTGATTTTCTGTAGGTTCATCACTACGAGCGACTCCTTTCCCATTGTTTTCACATTATCATTTAATGCGTTGTTATTATAAAAATTGTAATTACAGACGCTTTAAAAGAAGAGTAAATCGTTATTGTTAGAAAGTGTTGAATTGAGTTCTTCCTTGCAGGCTAATTTCAATTTTTTGCATGTTCAGTTATCCTGCAGCGCAAGTAATTAACTGGAATCAATTAGCTGATGCGTACTAATTAAACACGGCCTCTGCTTTCCATATAATAACATTTTTGTTTTTTGTTTTTTGTTTTTTAGACATCCTGGAAATAATTAGGAAATCATGAAAGAACTGTGAAATTAACGGTTACCATAAAATAAATGATAGGACAAGTCAGACGAGTCAAAAATACTAGTACTAATAGTACTACATCAGAAATATAATATTGTTAGATATGCAATTAAGATATTTGTTTTAACACTCTATTTTAATTATTCAACAGTACATTATTAGTATAAACTATATTTTTTGAATCATCTGATAACAGTAGAAATAAAATCAAACGCCCCACACTGTTTGACTCACAGGTCTGAACTCATTAACATCAAATAACATCTGCATACAGTAATTAAACAAATGCACTTAAGCCTGCATGCACATATAAAACATCAGTGCACTCAGACAGCACAATATAAATCTTGTATGCTCACTCACTCACACACACACACACAAAGAGGAGACTAGGTTAATTGACCATTAAACACTGACTGTGTAGATGACAGAAAATTTAATTAACAGCAAGTCTTTCACGCAACTTTTAATATTCATAATCTGCAGCTGGACGTTTGTTGTTTTCACACACCTGCCAACTCTCACCCTTAACATCAGAAAGCTCACGTAATTACAGACTCACACATGGACAAACACAAAAGACAACTGGCACAAACATGCAAACGGTTGTCATGACAGCAGCTGTGCCGGTGCCGGATTGGATGGCTGATGCCTCACCTGCACTACAAATTAGTAGCGGAGGTAACCACAGTAACAATGGCATCATTATTCCAGTGGCAAAGCTTACATGTAAGTAATACAGTAAATATGAAATTATGCTGATGCTGGCCGCCAGCTTCATGTTATTTATATTAGAGTGTAACGAATACTGCAAAAGGCCAAAAAGCTGAAAATATAATAAATTTCAGATTGATTTCTGCTCTGCTGAAGAATAAATAAAATGTCATCCAGCCACTGAGGCTCCCCACAGACGCACATCTAAGCATCTTTGTGTCAAACATGATTATTGTGTTATTGATGAATTCTTGGCTGACAAAGACAAAAATCAATCCGTTTGGATCAAGGAGTTGCCTGTGCACAGGAGAGCAATGTTAGAGTGGCTAATTTGTGAATTTCTAAAGTCTCTGTGGATATTATCCAATGCCAGCAATCTCCCTGCCCTCAGGTAGAAAACACACACACACACACACGCACGCACGCACGAACACACAGCATGAGATGTGGAATCAGACCCCCGGTGTGAAGCAGTCCACTCCACCCTGCTCCCATGACCCCGTCTCTATAATTAAATGTCTCTGTTCTCCCATTCTCGCCGTCTCTTCTGTTTTTCTTTCATTCTGCACATAATTAGCATCAGGCTTTATCTTGCCTTCTCCACCCTCGCTCTTTTTCCATTTACCCACCAGCACCACCGCTGCCCCCTTGTCATCGCACCGTCTTCCTTCAGACTCTCTCTGAGGTACTCCGATTCTTTACTTAATATCATCCATTACAAGTCCTGCATTCAAAATGCTGCTCAAGTAAAAATATGAAGGTATCATCAGCAAAACATACTTCAGTTCTCACAAAGCTGAAGTACTCATTCTGGAGTAAGTCATTAGGTTAATACTGACATTTCAATGTGTATTTTACTGTTGCAGCTGGTTGAGGTGGAGCTAGTTTTAACTATTTCATACAGTCAGGAAGTTTAGTTTGGTGGTTCCAAAGCTAAGAGTCAGTCCTCTTCAAAGGGTCACGAGATAAATTTGAGGGGTCAAGAGATGATTAATCAAAAGGAAAATAAGAAAAAAATTGCTTTTTTTGCCGTTTGTCTAATCTTCTGGTAAATTATTAGATAATTTGACATCTTTGGGCCATGAATAGTTATTTAAATTAAATTGATTGTTCCCTGACTTTTAACTCGTGAGCTCGTTTCTGTGGAAGAGGTCATGGTTGGGAACCACTGGTTTTAATCTTAAACAATTAATTGGATTGTATAAGATTATCATCTGTTTTTCACTGTAGAATCTAAATCTGTAAAGTAACTAGTGAGATAGATTTAGTAAAAAGTACAATTTGGAGGAGAAGTAGCATGTAATGGAAACACTCAGGTAAAGTACAGTACTTATATACTCCACTGTCTGACCCTGTCTACATCCTCGCTCCCTCTCTGTCTGTCTGACTGTCACATTCCTGCCGAGTTAATTGACTTTAACTAAACTATGCAGCTACTTCAAACGCTGTGGAACAACAGAGGCCTCTTGACATGACTTGCCCTCATCCTGCATGTTACCCTGCCCCATCTCCATCCTGTCCTCCTGCTGCTTATGATTCTCTCAACAGTGAGTAAGCCACTATGACACACACACAGGTCCCTGTCTACATCTACACCCCCCACCCAAAACACCTGTGCTCCACACTGAGATCATCCACCAACAGCCCTAAACACTCCCTCCCCTCCCCGACTCTCACTTCCTTCTTCTTCACTCAGTCTCCCCTCCACAGCGCCTGCATCAACTTTACCCTTTTGCTCATTAATCTCGACTCCTTCTACCACCTTCCACCCCTCCCTCACAGCAGACAACGCAACCCAGACCGAATGCCCTCACCCCCTCCAAACCCCCACCCCTCTCTGACTTCCGCAGGAAATTACCTTGTCTAGCCGCTGGATGCTTCACATCCACGTCTGCACTTTCAGATAGAAGCATTATGAGTGAGAAACAAGTCTGGGAGTGGTGTGTGTGTGTGTGTGTGTGTGTGTGTGTGTGTGTGTGTGTGTGTGTGTGTATTTTCAGAAGTCTCGCTAAACAACCTCCCACAAGAATAGAAAAAGTAGGAAAATGCGAATCACAGCACGAATCTAATGTTTAAGGAATCTTCCCCGCTTACAGTACATCTGTGATAAAGCAGCTGGTACATTTCACATGACCTTATCAGAGACGCCAACACACCTCAGCTTGACAGTGTTAAATTGGTGCTGGAGAAAGGTTTTGGGGAAAATACTGAAGAACAACAACGCAAAGACATAGGTCGTGGTACAAAATTGGGATATTTTACTGGACTTTTTTAATATTTTGGAACAATATTGACTGTTTATTCTGTGCTTTAGTGTTACAATTAGGATTATTCATAAATAAAAGATAAAGACTAGAGGGTAATACAGAATAGAGACAGTGTGAACACGATACTTGTTTAAATATAATAAAAATAAGAGTCACTGACTGCATCACCAGGCACTCAGGTCCGAGGCTATGTTTACACTTAGAGAAAACACACATGTTTTCATGTGGTTTGGCCTCTCGTTTACACACAAACTGAGTTTTTTTCACGGAAAACGATCATTTTTAAAAACTCCGGCTACAGTGGAGATTTCTGAAAGCGCCGGTTATGTGTTGGCGTGTAAGAAAGGGTTAAACGCCGTTTTAGGTTCCGAAACGTCACAACATGCAACTGAAAATACTTAACGTCGTGTGAGCGACCTGTGTTTACACTCACGCCCATAGGTTTGGCATAGTTATGATGGCGCTCGACAGCGTATTTATCCACAACATTTTTGAGAACAATGTTGTGTGCATGATGTTATTTTTGAAAACAGAAAATATCCGTTTTCCAAAATACCCTGCTACGTGTAAACGTAGGCTGAATGTGTGCTTTCTGAGTGTCTCCTACCACACAGGTGTTTTCACTTGATGTGCCTGATTGGACCTCTGCACAGGTCGGTGTAGGAGTGCACAAAATGACATGTCTCTTACTCTCCTGTTATGCTTGTTGCACCTGCTACGGTAAAACTTACACCTTTGAAGAACTGAGGGAGAACACACACTTGTATTGGTGAGGTGCTGGCTTGTAGGCTGATGAAAAGAAATAAAAAGGAGCTCATAAACTGACTCATACAGTCTTGATGAGTTGAAATAAATGATTTTTTAGATGTGGGATGGAAACCTTTTCTCTTTTTCTTTTCAACATAACATATTAGAACCTGAAGTTTGGTGATGTCACATAATTTCCTGCATTGCCCCGCTCATCCTCACCCTGAGTGGAGGTCTAATCAGCCAGTAAGTGAAAACACCTGTGTGGGTGTGCAGGGCCCTCAACAGAAACACTTGTGTCATTTAAGAGCTGCTCAAACAAAGAGCCAGAGATGTTTTCAGTTTGTCTCCCTCATCCTTCAAAAGAGGTAAAAAAAAAATCCTCCCTCAGACTTTGCTGTTTGCTGCTCAAAGAATAAACTAATAATGTGATTTCATCTGATAATTGAGTGCCTTGGTTTTTAGTTGCCTGCACCATTTGATATAAAGGAAGACTTCCTGGATTGTTTTTTGCACCTTCAGCTACACCTGTCAGATCAGCCATCAGAGCCATGGTTTTTTAACGTGGAAGGGACATCAAACACTCCACTTCATTAAACTACATACCATACGAAACATGAGTATTAAATCTTATGATCCACAGAAATGTGGAAGATTAAGTCCAATGCTAATAAGTTCCACAGAAATTCTCAATTTGCAGATTGTATAAGTCGGCAAATTAACAAGAAATGAATGTGAAAACGTCACCTAGTGTATGGATAGACAGATAAACAGACAGATAATTCACATAAATCTCATATTAAAATATGCAATAAATCAGCATAAAGAGGATTTAAAAGCTTTTCAGTAATCTGATATGACAGGTGGAGTAAAGTGGGAACCATAACCAGCAAAACCATCAGAAAAATGAGAGCACAGGATTATCATGTGATGATGAGACACACTAAGTTAAGGATCCTGTAAGTAAGGACGATGGGAATGACAGACCAGAGCCGGAGAGGCGTCATGGGACAGAACTGAAATCACACTGAGGACTCTGGTTAGGGCATGTTTCACAATGTGACGGCTCAAAATGTTTGTGGTTGCTCCTGTGAAGCTTCGGCAACACAAGAAACCGCAGAGAGACGGGGAGGATTTACAACAGCTATACTGTAACTGCTCTGCGTAATCCACAGGGACGTGATGTGGCTGAACATCACTGGAGGGCAGTGACATGCAGAACAAAAGCTTTACAATGAGCGATCTGAACAAGACAGAGCGTTAGAGGGTGTGTGTGGGAGCGAGATGACGGATAAGAGACGCTGAGGAAGGAGGGCGAGGAGATACGACAAGAAAGAGGTCGATGGTGAAGAAAGTCAACTATTTGCTCTGATTACACCTGTGTATCCATTTTAAAGGCTGTACACCTGCGATTTCCATTCAATGACACACAATGACATTCAGAGACTGTAATTTCACAGTGATCATGTAAATGCCTCTTTTCTAATAAAGAGACTCCTACTCTCAATCCAATTTGCACACAAATGAAATCATTAAAACACGCTTCCCTTGAGACATTTACCCCCGAGTTATTAACTTATCTCTAAAAAACACAAGCTCCAGATCCCGATGGAATTAACCTTCTTTGTGTTTTGTGGGTGTTTTTTTGGGGAGTGAGAGAAAAGGTTATAAGGAGAAAAGTGTGTGTGTGTGTGTCTGTGTACAAGCCTGCAGGTTTATACGTACAGACAATGTGAACAACAGTATCAGCGTACATGCAGGTATGCGAGGCTGCGTAGGAGAGTCAATTAGGGGACAAAGGAGAGGAGAGCACAAACGATGGGAGGAGAAAGAGTGAAAGAGAGACTCGCGAGAGAAAGAAAGCTCCAACTATGCTCCTCTCCTTTCGTTTCCCTTCGCTGACTTCTCCCTGTTTCGGCTCCCACACAGCAGGAATGCACAGGTTACAACCGTGTGTGTGACAGAGAGTGAGTGTGAGTGTGTGATGGTAAAGAAAGTCTCTTCCAATCAGTTTCTGAGTGGAAAGTAACTAAAATACGACGTATTTAAGTGTAATTCTGAGGTACTTTAGTAGAGAACTTTATGCTGCTTTGCACTTCTATTTCATTTAATTTCAGTGTGAAATATTGTGTTTTTTACTCCACTACATTCATCTGAGAGCTATAGTTAGGCTTACTTTTAGATTACTATTAGCTTAGCATAGCACAAAGACTGGAATCAGGGGGAAACAGCTATCTGGGCTCTGTTGAAAGGTCACAATGTCCACCTACTTGCATGTCTAATGGTCAGTGATTAGCATGTTACATTTAATTTGTTTAGTCTGTGGAAAAACCAAAGCAAAACAAATTGCCATTTTATAAAGGGCTCATGTGCTGGACTATTACAAGAAAATCAACAGAGACTACAGAAAGTGCCAAGAAATAGTCTGGTATGACCCGCCCTACTTTGACTAAGCATTGCCTGATATTCTGACCATGATTCCAACCAATCCTCATGCCTAAGTCTAATCAACCCAACCAACAAAGGCAACGAGTACTAGCCAATCAGATGCAGAGTAAGGCTGTTCATGCCATAGTAAAACTCATAATTTAGCCATCAAACCCCCCTATAAACAGAGAGTTGTCATGCTATGCTAAGATAACCAGCTGATGTCTGTAATTTTATATCTAACTGACAGACATTAGGCATATCTCCTCTCATCTAACTCTCAAAAAAGATTTTCATTTAGCATGAGCTAATGAAACACAATTCATTGTCAACGAGAAAAGTCCAAAAAATGAACAGAAATGTGCATTACAATTTTTTTTCTTTTTCCCAATAAATCATCTAATGACCCCTCAGATTTATCTTGTGACCCACTTGTGTGGGCCCAACCCCTAGATTGGAGACAACTGGATTAAATTACTGAACCACATAAAGTCATTAAGATATCTCCACCTCAACCACCTACAGCAGTAAGATACCACTTAGAGTATGCACTGATGCCTCAGTATTAGCAATCTCATGATGTATAGGTCAGTCAGTCAGTCTAAATCAGTTATGAGGCCAAGAGCTTTTTCATTCACTTTAACTACATTTTGCTTCTGTATCTTTACGAAAGTGTGATTTTTAATGTAGGACCTTTTCACATTGTTGTATTAGTACTTTGGCTTTAATAAAGAAAGACAGTAGAATAACAGTAGAGCAGATAGAGAGAGATGAGAAGACTTGACCCACAGTACCTGAACATATTTACATGATGGCCACACTTTGCATGCTGAAGCTGCCTGAATTTCACTGAGGAGGAAGTGCTTTGTTCACCCAAATGTAAGCTTCCATCAATCAGATTAGAAAAAACACATTTTCTCACTTAGTCCTCCTGGTGTGGAGCCGTGCACTCTGGTTTAGATTTTATGTCCTGAGGTTTTCAGTAATCTGCCTCTGACACGTCTGCCGCCACCCCAACACAATAGAAGTGAAAGGAATGGTATTTGTGGTACTCAAAGCATCAAAAAATTACCCATGAGACACTCAACAACAATGTGTCTTTTTGGAAACAATGTGATGATTACTCTGGGTACTCTACAGACCTTGACAATTATCATATGGACCGTACTGTATTTCTTTGGCAGAACTGTATTTCTTTGGCAGATCCACTATTAATTTTATTTATTAATTAGATTATTAGATTTAGAAGGAATTACATGTTTTCAAAATCACATTTTTGCCACTATTGCTTTTATTTGATTGTATAGAGACAGAACAACATTTACTCAAATGTTGTGGTAACTGTACTTTTGAGCATTTCCATGTTCCACCTATTTTCTACAAATATATAATAAATAAATATATAATCTTCTTTGTCCTCTGATTATGCTGCACGACTTTGCATTTAATTCCGTTCGTGGTAATACAAATGTGTAAGACTTATATCTACTGTATGCAAACACGCATGATACATTTACCCAGAATCAAAGAGACGAGGCAAGAAGAGCAAAGTTGGTGCGCACTGACAACTCAAACACACACATTTGTGCGCACACTCTCAGGCCAATGTGAGTCTTTCCCAGGAACAGTCAGCTATGGCCTCTGGCAGTGAACCTGACCGTGAGTGAGTTTTAACACTTGACATGAGGATTATAAACAGCGGGGCCTTCACTCCATTCACTTCAAGTTCAGTATTTCTATAGCACCTATCATACTATCATTTGTCACAAGCCTTTTTAACAAAGAGCAGGCCTTAACCAGACGTTGATGAACTACTTCCAAGTGACAAAAGGTCAGGAAGCATCAGATTGAGTTCCCATAATGTGTGGTGAGCAGCGGTGTGATGCTGAGACTATACCCATAGAGGAATAAGCACATCAACTGAAGCTTTCTGCACTATCACCACCTGGTCATTTAGCACTGTGTGCCTGCCAACTTGCCTCCTCTTTAGCTTTTCATTCATCCTCCTGATTCATTCACTGACTTGTTCTCACTCCTGTCAGATAAACAGATTCATCAGAAACAAACTGAGCACACTCTCTTGGCAGTTTTCTCTGTTTCCCTTCAACATCCAAACAGATTCAGCAGTGAAACCACCAACAGAGAGACGGCTTGAAGATATGACCTCTCAGTTATGAAGTCTTTGAACTTGTCCCGTCTCTGCGGAGGCGCCGCAGCTAAAACATCCCAGACCGCTGAGTGTCTGTGATTCTAATGCCGGGGTCAAAATGAAGCCACGTCCCTCAGACTATCTGTAAGATGTCCAGGAGGCAGAGCAAAATCTGGGTTTCACATCTGAAAGCAGACAAGGAAACCAGCAGAGATGTGGTATTACTTCCTTTGTCATTCTAGTTTTCGTATGAATTCAGACAGCACTCACATGTCTGTGTGTTGGTACAGATCGGGAATTAAGCATAGCTTAGCATAAAGACTGGAAGTAGAGGTGAGCAGTTAGCCAGGCTCAGTCAAAAGTTCAAACACTCACCTACTAACATATCTAAAGCTTAATTAACACAATGTATTGTGTTTGTCTCTGACTGCCCAAAAAGCTCTCCTTTGCCCCTTTAGTCCTTACAGTAAATCCCCTCTTGCCCCAGATAGGGTGCTGGATCTTTTGTTTGATGCTCGGACTTGTTACAAATTCTCCCATAAAGATTATACATGAGACTCACATGTAACAGAAACCGAGAGAGATCTCATTGTTTACAATAACCGGCTGGTAAACATGGCCCGAGCTTCAACCAGAGCAATCACACCGCAGCCTCACAGCAGCCTAACGGGGATGAAAACCTCCAGGCAATCACGACAAGATCATACGCAAAACAAACATAACATAACGAATTACAACTATGCTCACATTCATAAGCAAATACAGACACACACACAACCGCACACTGTTCCCTGAAGAGATTAGTGGGAGAAAGAGAGAAAGGCTGAACAAGTGAGGGAGGGCAGGAGACAGAGAGGGCTCACCTTTCCTCATAATGACTACGCTCACCTGTTCATCCCCTCACCTGGGGCAAGGGGATCACTCTCCCTCCCCCCCTCCACCCTCCACCTCCCAGAGATGGCCAGATAAAGCGAGTCTTTCAGCCCAAAACGCCCTGACGCTGCCCCTGTGTGTCCCAGCCCTCTCTCTCTCTCTCCCCCTGCAGCCCAGCCCGCCATGCGGCCCGGCCCAGAAACTGATCCAGGTAGCTTTTCTGACGGAGAACTTTCTCACACTCGTACCTGCCAATCACACACCTCCCCAATGCACGGGACGAGAAAAACACACACGCACAAGGAAAGCATGACACACACGCAGTGCGAACGCAGCACACACACAGAAATGCACACAAACTGCACACAGATAAGGAAGGATAATTGGCTCTGGGACAGAGAGTCTCACAGGTAAATGGGCTGATACTAATCAAGAAGAAGAAACCCAAGACAACCGTGTGTTACATTCAGTGTGTGTGTATGCATGCGTGAAGGCACTTGTGTGTGCTCAGGTCAATGTGGATATATTAGGTGTGTGCGTATCTGAAGCTTCAGCCTGGGTTTTGTGCAATATTAGAAACATTTTTACAACGCAATATGAATTGAATTAGAGAAACAAGACCTTTTGCGGCCATTTCTGTTAGACTTTCATTATAAGAAGGAAGTCAACCATGCTGAGAGCGATCAAAGGCAAAAAAGAAAGAGAGAAAGAAAGACAGCAGGATCACTTTCACTGCAAGAGAAAAAACTGAGAAACAAACAAAACCTCTGCGATCCATAGAAAAATTGTGCCTCACTCCTTCATGTCCTTGCCAAGTCATTTCGAGAGGACTCTGTCAAGCTCTAGATTCACTGATAAACAAGCAATAATTGATGAAATGAAAGGAAAAAAGCAACTAATGCATGATGATGGAGGGATGGTGTCACTCGTTGCTTTTACTGCTTCTCACTCACCGTCTTTGTAAGGACTTCAGGGCTCAAAGCAAACAAAACAACGGGAAATGAACGGAAATATTATACCGGGACTGCAGCTTGTTTTCATTATCCTTTCATTTGCTAATCATTTTCTGCAATTAACTGATTAATCACCATTTTCCAGAACCCAGAGGTTGATGTCTTCAAATTGCTTGTTTGGCCAATCAAAGGTCCAAAAACACAAAAACGTCAATTTTAGTGTCATAAAAAAACTCAAATATTCATATTTTAGAGGCTTAAAGATGCATTTTTGCCTAAAATTGTTCAAACAGTTAGGTCATTATCAAAAGAGTTGCCAATTAGTTTTCAGTCAATCAACTAATTGATTAGTCCACAAATGGTTTCTACTATAACGCATGACAATGTGTGTGATGAAAAACTCCTTCACCCTTACTCACTAATGTTCATTTTTCTTGCTGCATAATTGAGGAAAAAGTAAAGAAAGAAAGAGAGAGCAAGGACTAGCGGAGGAAAGAGAAAGGTGGATTGAATAATCGATATCTCTTCTCGGCCACACTCGCCCAGTGTTGCGCTAATGGCAGATTAATTGGTCTGCTCTTTAATGAGGACACAAGATGGAGCAGCCAGCGGCGTGATGTTTGATCGTGATGCAGATTGTTCGATACACCAACAAAGCAATGAAAGGACCAAAAGTTTTTAGCTTGTGTACAGAAAGTTTGGGAGGGAATCTGAGAATCTGAGGAGATCAGCTGTGTAATGAAGGATATATTGGCTCTTTTATAATGTTTGCTTTGTTCAACCTTAGTCGGCTTCATTTGAGAAGCTGGACGCATGAAATGTTTTTTGCATTTTTACATGAGAAATTACTTAAATGATTATCAAAATAGTGGCCGCTAATGTTCTTTTAAAGTTTCATTTATAGCAAAACATCACATTTTAGAAGCTCGTAGGTTGTTTTGTTCTTGCTCTTCAATCTGTGCAGAAACAAGTTACTAAAGCTGTCCAACGAATACAGACGAATACAGTCCAATGTGATGGACATTAACTGCTCTGTCTAACAGAGGACTTTTCCCATACCTAAACAGATTGTGATTGTGACTGTATAGGCTTTTTTAAAGGTGGTCTGGTCTCCAGATTTTTTTCATTTGAAGGACAGAAAAGCTGTAGAAGCAGGTGAATCTGAACTCTGACTGTCATTGTTATTCCACTCCAGTCTGAGTTTGAGTGTATTGTTGTACTTCAAGCTTAGCCTGTTCCCTTGGTAACCATACTGATAACCAGCAGTGCCCCTGTACTTACTGGCCAGGCGTATTTGAAGGGAATGACAATGTGTCCATTAGTCCCATCCTCTCCTCCCCCTCCTCCTCCTCCTCCTCCTCCTCCTCCTCCTCCTCCTCCTCCATCATATCCTCGGTGGCGGAGCGACTGGGAGTTTCCACCCAGGATCCCTGTGGTGCCCGACCCAAAGGTGCAGGCTCCTGTTGGGACGACCCGGGCCTGGTACTCCTTGAGGCAGGCTTGAAAGAAAGTGTCACATTGGTCCCTGGCTGAGCAGCGCTGCCCCCCGCTGGCCTGGAGGTCGCAACAGTCTCCAGTCTGCAGAAGTCCGTGCGGGTTCTGGAAGTGACGGATCTGGAGCTCGAACATCCCGACAGCACACACAGCCTGAGTCCAGAGGGGGGAGAGGGGAGATTCAAAGGGTGGGAGGGAGAGAGTTACATTAATATTTCATCTGTTATTGAACAGGCGCACTGCATTGAAAGATGAGCTATACTATGCACACTATACAGTTCTGACACCTGATCCGAGTGTGCCATTTTAAAAATGGCTGCTTTGATGGTGGAGGAGGTTGTGGCTACAAGAGACTGTTGCAAAATTATAGGTGGTGTGGATTTTTTCTTCTATGTCGTTTAAACCGAGGAGGTACTTGTGTTTTGCTGCTTAGGAAAGTTGTAGATACCAATTAGGCTTAGAAAGTATTTCAGATGAAAGAGGCCTTCAGTGAGAAAAGAAAGCTGAAGGAACAGAATCGATTTTTGTACAGACTAAAAAAATGTAACTTGAGAGAGGAAGCAGAAATCTCTCACACTGTCGGTCACTTGTGCTCATTTTAGAGATCCTGCCCATAGACCTTGAAGAGGTGAGATAGACAGCAGGTAGGAATTTTACCTGATAAAAACATCAGCTAGATAACATAAGCTCAGGTGGATTCCTGGCTTCTATTTGTAAAGTGGTATTGAAAAGACTGAAATAAGTTCGGACCGTCATGTTCCCTGAACTCTGCTACTTCTGCAGCAGCCTACACGTCTCCTCTGTATCATCTGTTTATCAGTATGTTATGTCTTTCTTTCTTTATGCTTCTATTGTGTCACCACCACTCCCTTCTTATTTCTCACTCTCTCTTCCCAGGGGATGGTGACACTGAGAACCTACTCACTCTCCTCCTCCTCCTCCTCCTCCTCCTCCTCCTTTTTTTTTTTTTTTTTTTTTTTTTTTTTTTTTTTTTTTTTTT
>JBBMOE010000020.1:9339516-9428137 GCA_037975065.1 Chaetodon trifasciatus
AGACAGACAGACAGACAGACAGACAGACAGGGAGAGAGACAGACAGACAGGGAGAGAGAGAGAGAGACAGACAGACAGGGAGACAGACAGGGAGAGAGAGAGAGAGAGAGAGAGAGACAGACAGACAGACAGACAGACAGAGAGAGACAGACAGACAGACAGACAGACAGACAGACAGACAGACAGGGAGAGACAGACAGACAGACAAACAGACAGGGAGACAGGGAGAGACAGACAGACAGACAGACAGACAGACAGACAGACAGACAGACAGACAGACAGACAGACAGACAGGGAGACAGGGAGAGAGAGAGAGAGACAGACAGACAGACAGACAGACAGACAGACAGAGAGGCCAAACCGAGGCTCAGACCGTCCCTGCACAAGAGCTTTGGCAGTTAAAGGATCACTACACCCAAAACTCATGGTGGCTCACAACAAGTCTTCTCCATCTGGAAGGACTTCAAGACATTCATGAGTCAGTACTTGTTTCACTGTGCAAAGCAGGTGAGACTATTAGGATAAGGTAACCCAGATGTTTGAAAAAGGGTTAAAAGAAGAGTTCAAATCCATAAAAACACAATAATAAAGCACTTAAATCATTTGATGTTATGTATGAACGATATGTTTAATCAAGTTTAACTGAGTTTCTTTGACCCCAAACATCTAAACATCAGTGCTCTCAAATCTAACTTTGGTGGCACTTGGAAAGTCATTATAGAGTTGAAACAATTAGTCATTCGATTTTTGGATGTGCAGAAACTTTATGAGCGACAATCTTGAATCATTTCAATACATTTTTCATAGAAAAATGCCAAAAAAAAATATGCTGGCTTCCACCTCTGAACTGGGAAGTCTTCCTGTCTTCCTTTGTATGATAGTGAACTGAATATCTTGGTGTTTAGAATTGTTTTTCCAGACCAAACAAGCATTTTATAGAATTTGCCTTTGGCTGACTGTGCACAGCCCTACAGTATACAGTACCACTGAGCTTTTCTTCAGCATTATTTTACTGGAAATTATTTGCATATTAAGACTACGACAAATACACGCTCTGCTTTATCTGAAGCAGTTTATCCCTGTGATGGTAAAATGTAAACTAATCTAATTTTATTAAATCCAGCTTCAATTCTTCCTTTTGAATCTGACAAACTCTAAATGGTTTTGCAAAGCTGAAAATCACATTGTAACAGTATTCCCAAGGCTCCCACTATACCGCAGTGCGAGCCTTGAGAACAATAAAACTGGACAATAGACAACGTGTAGTGACTGCTGGAGAGTCAATAATAAGCTTCACTTATGAATCGCAGGTCTGGGTGTGTCCTTGTGAACATGGTCTCCTGTCTTCTGCATTAATAATAGTCACCAGCAGCAGCGGAGGATCCTGACAGTGTGTTTCACACTGCAGTGCAGTCAGAGAATGGAGGGAGTGGAGTGTGTTGATCTTCAGCTGTGAAGGGGTTGCAGAGGTGCAGAGAGAGACAGGCAGAGCTGCCCGAACGCTCAACATTCACACGCCCTGGAGTTTATTCGACTGTGGCCCCGGGCTCCACACACACCCAAGACGCAGATGCTGGATGTGAGCTCAGTGTTTAGAAAAATGCACGCACACACACACACACACACACACACACACACACACACACACACACACACACACACACACACTCTCTCTCTAGAGCACCTCTGGGCCTGTTCTTGCTACTGCTGGGTCCTGTCACACATCATAGGCATCCTATTCAGGCTGGTAGCTGCTTGACAGCTCACAGAGCAAAAATGGAAAAATTTTGTGGTTTTGCACCTTCATGCTCAATATTTTATTGGCTTAAAGTCCAAAGCATTCCATGCTGCCAAAACAATGCCCATAACGCTTTAAGCAGCATGTCAGAATCATTTATACAAATTATTACAGTGACTATTAAGCTTTTCTGTCAACTACAAAGCACAATTACACACAAAGGAAAGCATGCATTCGTGCAACCACGAGGCATAAAGACAGAGAGGGTAGGAAACAAAGTGGCTAGTAACTGTAATGTCACGAAAAAAGAACAATGACCATGAACCATCAGGCAAACCTGCTAAAAATGGAGATGCAGATGCGTTACTCCTTTATTAGCCAGAGAATAAGGAGAGGAGTGAACAGAGGGTGTGTGGTGGGTACTGAGGTGTCATTTATCCTTCACAGCCCCTCAAAAAGAATTTAGGGGTCTTATTTACTGCTGAACTCCCCCAAATAAATCAGATGCAGCAGCTGTGAAATATTACTATGCTTGATTTCTGTGTTGTCATTATACTTTGTTTACTATATAAACAGTGGCATTATAAACATGCCTTCTTTATGATGCTTTAAAACGTGATTTTACCATAATATTCGTCTGGCAACACATATTTCGTTGTGAAATTCGCAGCCCATGCTTTTAAAACAGGATTACAGTAGTTCTCTGTTGCGTGGGATAATAGACACCAGCGGGCTGAAACAACAGGTGGGCACAGCGCCATGTAGGAGCAGAATGAGGGCAGCACAACGAGGGAAGGGACAGTGCGTGTGGACTCCATTATTGACTGTTGTCACGCAGCTGTGATGAGAAAGGCAGGCTAAAGCACAATTAAAAGTCAGCTTCGGGGGTTTAAGGGAATGCCGCCCGAAATAGCACTTAATCGGTGGCTTACCTGCGGTTGTATCGTGAGCGCGATGAGAAAAATCACAGTCCGCTGCAGGTGGAGGTGTCCCCGGTGTCGTTCACTCTTCATGCCTGGCTGCCCGGTGATCTTTCCGCTCCCGTTTAGGGGACCGATCCGAGTTACCCTGTGCGCTCTTGTGCTCTCCATCCCTGCGTCAAGGGATTGGGGACCGTGTTGTGCGCTTTGGCGGTGCGTGGTGTCCCCCTCCTCCTCCCCCTCCCTCCCTGCGTCCCTCCGTCCGCCCAGCTCTCCTCCTCTCCGGTCTTAAACCCTGAAACTCCCGCAGAGCGACTTCATCGCGTCCAGGTCAGAGAAACCATAACTACCTCTGTCTCCGCTTGGATTTATCCCCCACCCACACCCAGACACGCGCGCGCACGCACACACACCTGATCACCCCCTTGCCGCTGTGTCCAGGGTGGATTTCCACGGGGAATGACACATGCACACAAACACGTACACGCACGGCACATAAACACAGTCCCCTTGCGCTGTATTCCTCCCACCACCTGCGTTAAGAGGCTTTAAAGGTCCAATCTGGTGGCTCGCTTGACTTGAACTCTCATCCCAATTAGCTGACACACTCTCTTTCTTCTGTCTCTCTTCAAGCCTGATCCACGAACAAAAAACTAAAAACAACAACAACAATCCAATAACATCTAAGTTGATCCTGTCTCGCGATGAATGTGTTGGCGAAGCCGCCGCCGAAGTTGCGTCTCCGTCTGAATCACTTTGCGCTCTTCTCATCCAAGCGGCTGGTTGGTCTCATGTTAACCCGATACCAAACCCGGCGGCGACAGGGTCAGTGTGCGAAACAATAAGAGAGAGAGTGAGAGCGTGGAGGGTGTGTCCTGAGGCAGGGAATATCCGTCTTTCAGCTCTTGTCCGGATGGTTCCCAGTGCGCACCGATGCTCGCATCCTTCTCTGCTACGAGCAACCTGCACACGAACACAAAACTTTCCCTTTTTTCTAAACACGTCACATTTAGGCATGGGGTTATCCAGAAAGCGTTTCAGTTCTCCTCTCTGCGTGTTCAGTTTCCTCTCTACCAGTGCTAGCACCTCACTGGTTCCTGTCCTCCAGCTTCAGGCCTCTGCTGACTTCAAAGCTCCGCCGCGCCAATTAACGTGTTTTTCACAGTTTTGCTCGGGTGGCCTCTGAATGGGAAAGTTTCTGTGGGCGTTAAAAGCTGAAGCCCTGCGTGATTAAAACATGCCATACACAAACAGACTGTATAATGACATAAAAACGCAAGAACATGCGCTATCAACTACTGCGCACGGTCATGGCACACGTGGCCCAGGAGTCTAAACCTGCAGACTGATTTCTTATGAAATGTGATCTTCATGCTCACATTTATGATTGAGCTTGTTCCGACAGCTGCCGGCCTGTAAACTGTGCGCACATGCCGCTGCCTAATGATGCCGTTGGCTGCGGATACTACCCGGGTGAGCGCATAAATATAAAAGGGGATTGTAGGGCATCTTTTTGAATATTGGCACCGGTATCATGGAATATTTTCCATCTCTGACTTCCAGTGCTCGTCCTGTTGGGTCCAAGACCACCACACAATGTACCTTCTTCATCGAGGAGGAAATGTAATGAGATTCTGCCTCCTCCTCCTCCTCCTCCTCCTCCATCTTAAGGTCTATCACAGTCTTGTTGCTCAAGAGCTTCCCTGACAACCGCTGGTGTTTCCGCGGCCTGGCACTCTGCGGTGACCCCGGAGCAGAACAGAGGGCTCTTGAGGAGCAGAGGGGTGATTTGCATAGAGGAGCAGTGACCTCCAAACATGAGCTGAATTCTAACCGACCATCCGGAAGCACACAGACATCTCTGGGTCTGCTCAGAGGCTGCTGCGTGTGCATCACCTGAGGAAGAGTCACCAAGGATCAGCAACCTCTGCGCTCTGTGGGTCCAGTTACCTCAACGGATGTCTTGTGAGTTGTGCATTTGGCACCATCTAATGGTCGCGTGTGTGGTTTGGGGCAGATATTTAAAGTACACGACTTACTGATCACTATGAAAGTAAGTTTACAGAAGATATCTAATCAGTCCGTGACACACCTACAAGCAAGTTTTCCGACTTTTTTCAATGACAGTTCAGCTCCTTTTGGTCGTCCCATGTCTGACTATTTGTAATCGGTCAAATACAGACTAAACCTGTTAAAAAACATTTTTAAAAAACACACAGTTCTCCCATTTTTACCCTTTAAGTAACATGTTAAAATCAATTCATTCTGAGAATATCATGTCTTCTGTATTAGCTTCTCCCTCTTCAAAGATATGGTGTTAAATACTCAATATAGAAGTCAAGTATGACCATCAACACACATGACACGGATGCAGATATGCACCGTCACACACTGAGATTGTGTTAGGGATCATTTTTGATCTGACAGACACCACTTCCTCACATAACCCACCGGATAAGTTGGCTTTCAGTCCCTGCAACTGAAAGATCACTGTGCTGGGGAATGGGAAGGCACTACAGGCATGTTGCCAAGAGCATGCGAGACACACACACACACACACACACACACACACACACACACACACACACACACACACACACACAGTTGCACTCACTCACTCATGGCGCCCCGGTGGCTAAGGTCAGCGCTTTCTCAAGGCAAAATAAGAGAGTGTGGAAAGGCTTGGGAACCTACAGAAGAATGTGCATTTCTGTGTACACTATTGAGCTGACCTGAAGACAATTACTCAGGGCACAGTTTAAGTCCACAACAGGGAGGCCCTGTGTGCGCTGGGCACAGTTGATGGTGCAAGTCTAAATTGAGCTTTTCAGGCCTAATTCACACATCACTCCGCCCTGCACTCATGAATCCAGCCTTTGAGAGGCCGAGGTGGTCCTCGTTGGCATGTAATTACTCTGCAAACCTACAGTATGTGAAGGATGTAAGGGGCCATTGAGGATGTGCTGCAAAACATCCAGAAGGCATTTACTAATTGGCAAACTGTGAGCATGTGAAAGATTCATTTGCATTTATTTAGATATTTGTTACTCTCATGCCATCCTTATGAGGCCTACAACATAATCATAGTTCTGAGGTACTTGTACTTTACTTATGTATCTAAACGCTATGCTGCTTTATGCTTTTAATCCACTAATACTGTTCTTTTTATTTCACTATAGATTTAATTGCTACTTACTTTGCATGCTATTTTTATAATGATTTATACAATAAATTTAACTACTTAAAAACATAGACAATAGCATAAATGAGCAATATGACTAATTTAATCTGTACTTTATTTTTTGTCTGCTTGAATGTTAACCTTTCATTCATTCATTCATCTTCTATACCCCGATTATCCCTTTCGGGGTTGGGGGGAGCTGGAGCCTATCCCAGCTGTCAATGGGCGAGAGGCGGGGTAAGTATTATATATCATTATTGGTAATTTTAAGGGTCAAATGTGTCAAATTGATGTTTTACATGAGCAACTTGAAAGCCACAAACCACAGAGGTGACTGATTTTGTCCAATATAACACAATTAGGGTTCCGGCACAGGTCAGCACTAATGCTACAGGTGTGTTGCCATTGCCTGATAAATAAATCTATGATTAAATCATTGTCATTTGGCATCTAATCCAGTATCGGGTGAGCAGTTCCAGCATTCTCAACCCAATGACATGCAACAATTTGAGTTTTTGCTCTCTGGAGTTTGAATTACTCTTGGAGGGTAAAAAGTCCATTGAGACTTAAGCAGAGGCAGATGAAGGAAAACACTACAGTGAAACAGAAAACGGCAAAGCATGATGGCTCAGGAGCAGCCAGTAAATGACGTAATCTAATTGATTTATAAGAAAAATTAATCTGTCTCTGGTTTATTACACTGAGCAGAACACAAGGGCCAAAGAAAGATAAAAATGGTTTGTTTGGGCATCTACAATCTACTTCAAAGCACAAATTGAATGAGGCTCCAACTGGTTTATTTCACAAGCAGGAGGGATGAGGGTTTGTCCGAAGGCTCAGAATGCTTCGAACAAAGAGTCGGACTCCTTCTTCATAAATAACTAATGAAAAACGATATTTTTGTCTGAAGCTGAAGAATCCAATTTGTCCTACAAGGAACCAATTTTGTGGAGAATGTGGGCGGCCGCAGTCTGAAGTGTGCACCATGGAGCATCAGGATCCTGCACCCCAGTGCAGCTAAGGACTTCTGTTCATGACATCAATGACCTCCTCTCCACCGCTGAGTAACACACACAATTCTGATAATCAGCTTCATCCTACTGAGAGCTGAGACTACACGAGCGGTTTCCCCAAATAATCCAAACTCTGTGGCTGAAGAGGAGATCTTCTGGTGCAGTTTTTTGTTTTTTCTATCACTAAATATTTAAAGCTTTAATAAAATTCAGCTAGGTTGCTCAAAAGATTATTTAAGATGTGAGGTCTTTTACCCATCTGTCATCCCTTCACCCACCTATTCCTGTGCAACGCATCAACATCAGAGGTAGAAGAAAGTAGGCTTATAGTACCACCTATAGGCTAAGATGAACTCCCACTGCAACAAACACACAAAGAAGTGAAGCAGAGCACTGTCTCAAAGAAAGTTTTAATTATAAAAAGAAAAAAGCTCCAGGTACAGTATCTGGTAGACCAGACTCTGGGTGCAATGCTTTGTGACAAACAGTTTAAAAAAAAAAAAATCAGACAAACAGAAGTTGCATCAAGCCACAGATGAATTTGAGTATAAAGCCAAACCTGCAGATATTTGAGAAAATTCAGATCAAAAAGAAGCAGAAATTTACCCGACCATCATTTTATGTCAAGCCATGAAAAAACAAAGCAACTTGATGCAAAAGGGTGTATACTTACATGTCATCCTGAAACAAGGTTAAAAAAAAAAAAACACCTTTTGTGTAGCACTGACCAGGAAATGTCAATTTCTAAAAAAAAAATCTTTGAGTTCAGGTCACCGCTGTACATCTTTACAAAGACCTGAAGAAAAAGTCTTGAGGTGTTATTTCTTAGCGAATGAGATCTTCATGGCGTTCGCTTGTGTGATCTTAAAGCCTTGTAGTGCATCTCGTGCAGCGCCGGCCTGCACTTCATTGTCAAACTCCACAAAGGCGATGTCGTGGCGACCGGGAACCAGACGCACCTCCTTGAACCCGGGGAACCTGAGCACACGGCGATTCAGTCAGGTTCAGCATTCAACAGATAGACAAGTACAAAAATGCAAAGGAGAACAGGAAGTGATACTGACTGGTTGAAGAGCATGGACAGCATGAGTTCGTTTGTCTCTTCTGGCAGGTTGGTGAGGAAGAGGATGTGATTGGGAGGATTTTCGGCAACCTGTGAGGATAAAGGGCAGCAGAGGTCAGAACAGAATTATTTTTTGTGAAAGGAAGGACAACATGATGTGCCTGAAGGCGCAGTGCACACTACCTGCTGGGGCATTTGTCCGGGCATCATCTGGCCAGGGGGCATGGCACCAGGGGGCATCTGACCAGGCGCCATCCCCGGTGGAGGCATCATGCCAGGAGGGGGCATGTAAGGCGGCTGGCCTGGCATGTGCATCATACGTGGAGCCTGGCTCATGGGAGGCATTCCCTAAAACGCAAAGTACACAGTCATGAACAGGTCAACCTAACACCATCAAGGACGGCCTCCCATACGAGCCTGTGTGCTGCCTGCATTTAGTTTACTGTACGAAAAATTGGTGTCACTTAGACCTAACAGCTGTTTGCTGCCCAATCTGCCAGTATGAGGATACAGACTCCCAATAGAGGAGAGTATAAAACAGATTTTTGTGACTTGAGTGAACATTTGCCTCTTTTAGCCTTCATTGTTTTACTTTCATTATCCACTCACATCAGCCTTACAGTGTTAGTCTCTGATTAGTCTGTTTTTGTTGCAACTTCCTTTATCCAAACAACAATTCCCCCCACAGTAAAGGTGAGAAAATATATAATCTTGGTTTGAGTCTCAATCAGCTGGGGCGGAAAAAAAAAATCCACCTCCATCCAATAACCTTGAACTCACAACAGTTTGCTACTCTGCCCACACTCAGCTCGTCACTGGTGAATGCTTGATAGATTGTCCTCAATGCTCAGCTACATTTTGTTATGGAAACTGTTAAATGTAACCAAATTCTGTTGGCAACATTAATGCTGCCAGCTGATTACAACACAAACACCCATTGCCCCACTCACAGGCATGGCGGCAGCTACGCCTGCAACCATGGGTGCAGCAGCTCCCTGTACGCCCTTCTTTGCTCCCGCTGCATCAGGTCCTTTGATCTTCTTCTTCTCCTTTTTACGGTCACGCTCCACATAAGTTCCCTTCATTTTAGCTATGATGTCCGAGTCCTGCTTGGCGTACTGGATACGCTGTAGGACGAGACGTAAAGATAAGTTAAATGCACGTGTATTTTTCAGGTTTAGAGTTTATATGTTTATCATATATAAAACGAACATTTTTGGCATCTTTCATTGTTAAGTGACTGGATCTGGTTTTCAGTGTGCTGAACCTACCATAGGTTTGTCATAAAAGGGAAAGCCCTGCATGGATCTCAGGGCATTGGACGCGCTGTTAACCTCTTTGAAAATAACAAAGGCCTGACCCTTCATCTTCAGGTTTCGTGCGACCAAGATGTCCAAAATCTGTCCGAACTGTGAGAAGATGGCGTACAGCGACTTTTTCAACTCTGCGGAAACATGAAAAACGAGAGAAACATCAAATTAATTTGAGAGGCTCTCTGTGAGTCACTTAGCTGTTCACTGAAGCCAGAAACTTAAGAATAAACTTACCATCTTTCTTGATTTTCTCATTCAAGTTGTTAATGTAGATTGTATGATTCAGCCGTACTTCCGGAGTGGTCATCTTCTAATCTGTGGACGAGTGGTTGGAAAGAAGAAACATACTTGAAATATTTCTTTTTAGCCGGTTTAGAAGCAGTTAACTAGCCAACAGCTAACTAGCCAACGTTAGCAAACAATCCAATCTGAATAACGTGGGGTGGACGTTAAGCTAAAAGCTAACTAGCTACAGCTATGCGTTAGCTCACATTATTTCGGCAACTAGATCCACACCTATCGCTAACGCCCGATTCCCCTTATTGAGATAAAACGTCCAAATAGGATATATGTGTCCACAAATGATTTGCAAAAGGTCTTGATAACCAACAAATTATATTAGTGTTCAGTTCGATGTTGAAAGAGTACTCACCTCGTCGTGATGAATGAAAACCCCGGCCTTCATAAATCCCGTATTCTGTTCTCGCGTTAAGAAACAATTCAGCGGCCGTTTCCTGTTTTTTTCCCAGGATGGCGAAGCCATCGCACTTCGTAGTAAGGCGGGTCATACCTTCGCCGTTCGAAGCAAAAAAAAATCGCTTCCGGTGGTGTACTAAAGGTACTGGTGTACTTTATAACAAACCAGATTCTATAATCACTGCAAATGTTTTAAGGCATTATAGAAAGTGGTGTAACACATGGCGTAACACCAGTTCCTGTTCAAATTAGCCTAGCACCCTATTATGGCATTTTAGGTAACGTTAGCACTTTACTCGGACACCTATGACTTAACTGTGCGTCCAATATTAACTAGATTTTCTAATAAGACTGGGGATGCAGTGGAGGGCGGTATGAGCCTTTACTGTCGTGTCAACCAACAACACAAAGAAGAAGAAGAAGAAGAAGAAGAAGAAGAGAAGACGACGAAGAAGAAGTTAATGCCGTATATGGTGAAAACACCGGTGCTACTAGCTAGCTGTGCTCTCTGCGAGGTGGGTGTGTGAATATTACAGGCGAAGTAGTTTTTGTGCGCAATAACTGATAATAGAAGATTGTTCCACTTCGGCTTCCGCCCAAATAATATTCAGCTCCGAGTTAAGATTACTTCGTGCTTGTAGGCTGCAGAGCTCACTTGCTGGCTAGGGTGTGAGAGGTAGGAGAGAGTGAAAAGTGGTCGGACAGGTGGTGGGTTACAGTGTTTATCGAGTGTATTTTAAATCGTTAAGAGCTGCTATTATTTCCTTTGCAACCATGTACACAGTACTAACCAAGCTATCACTTCTGTCAGGATTAATCCAAAACGAGCTCAGAAAAGATGTCAGTGGAGTGCCCCCTGTCACCTCCGCCTCCCCCTGCTCCTCCACCTCCTCCTGCTCCAGGTCCACCACCTCCTCCAGCCTCAGCCCCCAAGAAGAAGTTGTATCAGACAATAGCCAGTAGCAGGAGTCCTGTGGAGGGGAACCACACGGAGGCCCTCTTACTGCTCAGTCAGAGGGAGAGCAGGTGAGGTTTACAATGAGAAAACCCACCTTTTTTGCACATTTAAACCATCATCTGCTTATTTTGACCAAGGACAGCTATCTCCTTGTCAGGAATCTCGAAAAAGTCTTCAGTTTTATTTGAACAACATCTTAATTTCTGCACACACGACTTGAACTCCTCATGAGCCCGGCAGTCATTTCCAAATCAATCATCTGGGTTGTTATGTAGTAGTGATGTGTCAAAGTGTTTTCTTTTTGTGTGTGTTTCAGTTTTAGGAAGGACCTACAGTGGATGTTGGTGAACACTTATGTGCCTTCTCTCATCCAAGATGGTCCACAGTAAGTTATTTAGCCATGGCGTCAGTTTTATACTTGTCATCACACGTTGATCTACATCCGACAGAGACAGCGCTTGTACAACAACAAATAAATCTGTATCCACAAATGTTGCATATACAGTGAATGCTTTTATGTTCAAGCCATTAAACGTGGCACATTTGCCGGGGTGCGACTGCGAGTGTGTTGTTTGTTTACTTTTTAGGTGCGGCCTGGTGGCTTTGTGGATGTCTGCTCATCTTCGGCAGCCACAGCTGCGTCTCGACATGGAAACTGTTGTTCAGACAGCGCTGAGCAGGGGATACACAGCACAGGGGGAGATGTTTTCAGGTGTGTAATGGGGCTGTACCGAATTGACAGATTAAGCTGCTCTAACATTATTAGTTTTATACTGTTGTTGCAGAAGTAGATTCCAGTGGTGGTTGCGTAGGATTGTTTTCAACTCTTGCGATCCGATATCCAGAGCGTTGTAAAGTCTGATCTGTGTATCTGCATCAAGACATCATCAGCAGAAGTTTCTTAATAGCACACCAAAGTGTTGAATCCTCCTTAAAGCAACATCATTGGGTGTTGCCAAACATGCAAATTTGACAGTAAACTCATCAAACAGATGCAGGACATAATTAAAAAATGTGTAGGTTTGTAACTAAAGCTTGCTTTTAAGCAGTGATTCACTCTTTCTGCTTTACAGGCAACTAAAATGTAATTTCACACTGTGTTGACTTTATGGTGGTTTCTTTATTTTCTCATTAAGATTTTTATTTTGTCAGCTGCCAACATGGCCCTGCTGGCAGAGGAGGTTTGTGGCTGTGAGGCAGAGCTGCTGTGTGGGGGTTTAAGCGGTAACAATGCTGCAGCCATCATCACACACCTGTGGGGGAGGCAGCCTGTTCTCATCCCGTATCCGAGCCCCAGACTCAACTGACAAGATTACATTTACTTAACTTACATCATAAAAGAGAAGTTTATGATCGCAGTACAGAATTCCTTGACCGTATGTACAGATACGATGAGGACTTCAACCATGAGCCATGCCAGCGTGGAGGCCACAGGGCGCACTGGGCAGCCGCTTCAGGTGAGACTGGATTGCTCACTCACCAGAGGGGTGTTTGATAAAAGGTGTATCAGAAAAGTAGGTGTTATTGTGAAAAGCATGACTTTAGTGAACAAACAAACTGAACCAGGATCAGTCTGAGTCATAAAGCTGGTTTGGGTCTGGGTGTATTAATCCTTAATTTTATTTAGTGACATTTAAAGAGAGGAAGAAATGTTGTCACCCGAACCAATTTCTTTAAAATGGTCATTTATTGAAATAAACCTGGTTTAGCTGCTGTGAAAACATAACCACATCTGTTGGTTCCAGGTGTTCTCCTCGGTTTGGACCAGGGCAGCCTGAGCAAAGAGCAAACCCAACCTGAACCCACTCTGCCCTGGCTCTCCCTCTCCACTGACAGCAGCTGTCCCTGTCCTGTCGGTAGCTCAGCAGTCAAAGAGGTTTACATCCTGGCTAAGCAGGGTAAAAGCCTGCGCTACCAGCTGTGGAGTTTGGACAGCGTAGCTCAGAGCAACCTGCAGCTGAGGACGATGGACCCTCAGAGGGCTAATGACGGGAACAAGTACGTGGTTCCTCAAGGAGGCGTGGAGGCTGGGCTGGCAGGACAGGCGGTGTTGCTCCACACAAGGACACAGAAGCAGAAATGAGTGTGATGCAGGACCCAGCTGTGTGGAGGACAGTCGATCTGTAGTCCACATGTACTCTGGTATTTTTTTTAAATCCAGTCCACACCAGCTCAATCTCCATCCTTGTGAAAGCACAATTGAAGAGCTGTCAAGAGCATGTGAAGCCAACAGGTGGCGATATAACCCCAACCCTAAAGCCACGGTGGCCTATCCGGAGCCTTGAAAAAAAGCTGGTACCTGTAGGCTACCTGCAGCTGGAGGTCTAATCCTGCTGTGGCAAAGTTTCTGAATATGTTCTCTGTGAAAGGAGCTCTCCAAATGCTCTTTGACCTTAAACTGTGTTTGTGTGTGGCAGAAAGGCCAAAAAGCATAGAAAAGCTACGTTCTGACATGTACCCGTGTACGTGTGTGCTCGGCATGAGACTCAGGAAAATGCACTGTTACCACAGCACACTGGTGTTGTTCGTGTCTCACACCTGTCCATCCGGTCATTAGTCTTGTCTAAACTGAAAGCAGTTTTTAAGCAGAATTCTATTTTTGTCTTGCAGGTTTGCAGTGTGATGAATCATCTCTCTCGGCGCTTAATCCTTCTGACTGACTGAATGGAATATATTTATACAATAACTTGTTTCAGTTCTTGATTCACTGCCTGCATGTTTTGGGTTAATCAGTAGTGTATGATCTGAGTTGTGAGAACAAAAAAAGCAAACTCTAAAAACTCTCATTTCCAGTTTATTGCAATCCATGACCTGGACAAAGCAGGGAATTAATATCAGTTTTCACCAGTCTGCCTGTGTTTTGCCATTCTAAAATACACAGCCTTTAAAGATACAAAATGTGGTTATGAATCCAGTTTTCTTACTTATAAAGCAGCACCCAGTTTGAAAACCTGATAGTTTGCCATTTTATAAATATAGAGGATTTGTGGGCAAAGAAATACAATACTCTGTAAACACTAAACTACCCCTCGCTCCCCGTAGGTTTACTTTTCAGAAATGGAAAAACTGAACGCCTGAATTTGAGTTCCAATTTCATGACATCACACATCTGCAGCACTTGTATGAAAAATGTGTGTGCTGAGTGAACCGCCCACGCACACACACCCAAACAGTGCTGCCTGACACTTTCAGAGGACATCTGGAAGACTTCACCGAACTGCTGCGTTCCAGTCAAGGAATGATAGATGTGGTCATGAGCACTGACTTAATATCTATGATATAATAACAATGTTCCTTTGTAAACTCTCCATCCTCCATACACAACTTCAACCCCACAAACCTCCTCTTTAGTGTTGCTGAATGAGGTTTACAGCAACTTCCTCGTGTTTGAAAGCCGTGTTCTCGTATTCGACTGTTTGTCGTCCTTTGAATCATTCAAAATTTCCAGTTTCGAGGTCGCGTGTAAGTTGATACACAAGAGAAACCTCACAAAACTTTAATCAGACAAATCCAGTTTCATTCATCCAGTTTCACCACAGCTTCACTGTAAATCTCCCTGCAAATCCAAAGCAACACTGATCAGGGAGAAGTGCTCCTGACAACAAATTCTGTTCATGTTAAGCTTCTACTCGTCTGCATCTGTAAACCAGTACTTGACTGCTGCTTCCCATCTTAAGACACACAGAGGCACCGCTTGATTTGTTCAATGGCTTTGTGAGGATCCATAGTGCAACAAATTCCAGACAAACATGGCGGCCAAGCTGCTTACTGTACAGTTAAAGGAAAACAACGAACTTCACTGCATCATCATACAAAAATCCAGATTTAAAAAACACTTTCTACGAGAGGTTAAACTTTGGGATTAGATGTAAATCAGTTTACACTTGGGTGAACTCTTTGGAAGAAAAATAGCAGGAGTCCACTGCGCTGGAATGATCAAACAGCTCTGTCTTTAAAAACGCCAGGCACACACATTGTACAAATAATGGTAAGGAGGTTATACAAAGGCCAAAAAAAAAAATTAAATAAAGTTGTATTTACACGCTGAGTTAGTTAACACGTGGTCTGACCAGTGTTTTAGTGTTGCTGTATACTTAAACATCAAAAATGGTCCATGATGAAACAAAAACTCCCATTAACCAAAGCTCCTCGAAGGCCCTGCAGAAAGGTTCATACCTCTGAATCAAGTGGTGAGAGTGCGACTGTATGTGCAACTCTGACCAACAGAGGGAGACGTGGAGGTGGAAGATGAGCAACATTAAGTGTCTGCAGGAAAAAGTGACTGAGATGAATTCAGAGGACTGCATTCTCTGAAAATAAGTCACAGTCCATGTAACAAAAGTTACAATTCTGCATTGACTTTTCCCTCTTCCTCTTTCTACATCAACTCATCGCAGGTCATCTGTCCCCAAGTTCAACAAACGGAGCATAATGCATGAAGCCAGCCTTTGGCATATTCCACTTTGCATTTGAGATCCTGCAATTGTCTTCACTCCTCTCCTTCTTGCACAGGTAGAATTGGATAAAGACACTTGGATGATGGCGTGGGTCATAAAAAAGTCATCAAACTGGGGGCCCTCTTCTGATCCTTCCTCAGTCAGTCTCAGTGTGTGTTTTCTCCCAATCTTGTATTTCTTCCACCATCAGGACACGGGCCAGTGTTTCACTGCAGTCTGCAGCCTTCTGAGTCTCCCTCTCAAGGTGTCTGTGGGAGCATACTGCCGAGGATGTCTATGAGGTTGTCCAGTCCCCACAGGTAGCCGTCCTCCCTGTTGCCCTCCACCCAGGGAGTCCTGTGGTCCAGGGTCTGAGGGGCCAGCAGGGGGACCGTCTTCCCAAAGTCGATCATCCACACTCTGGCCTTCCCCGAAGCATCGTGCACAAACAGCAGGGAGCTGCCCACGACCTGCGACAAGGAAACCGGTGCGACAGGTGAGTTTAGGTGTGTGAGCGTATCAACACAGAATCTAATGACCTAATGAAAATTATGCAACTCGGCCGACAGGTTTGTTTAGAACTCATGAAAATAGAGCGCAAGTCAGTGAGTCTTACCTCGTGTGTTCTGAAGAAGTGCGACTGCTCAAGAACTGATCGAAGCTCCTCCAACCGCTGCAGGTACAGTTTCTGTGAAAAAGAGGAAAATCAATGTTAAACGCTTTCACAAACAGAAAGGAAGTTTCAAAATGGAGCAATAAACATATTTTTTTAATTTATTTTCTACTTAACTGTGAGCCTAAAGGCCTTACATCTTCCCATAATGCAGGTGCTGTTCAATACATCTGAAAAACCTCTTCACCTACAGTCAGCCAAAAAAGTTTTTCCTAGGATGGCGAAGTCAAGTCATGTTGTTCAGCCAATCAGAGCAAACAAACGTTCTTAGTGTCAAACCCAAGGAGGGATAGAGTTAACGTGGTCGTTGGAGGGTTTGATGTCAAGAACATTTGTTCATTATGAGTGGATGAAAAACTCGACTTGACTTCACCATCCTAGGAAAAAATATCTCCTGACTAAAAACGGGGAGACTGCAAGCTTTTGTTGCTGTTCTGTCCCAAAAGTAACAAAATCTGACAACCGCCATCTCTAAAGCTCAATAATTACCACACACACACACACACACACACATATATATATACATACTGTATGGAACTAGTGGAAACTCCAAAAAATTCTGGTCTCACATTAAACAAGATCAGTGTTAAATTGTGAGCTTCAGACTTGCTGGTAGGTGGATTCTTTTACCTTTGGACAGGTCCAGGCTAGCTGTTTCCCTACCTTTCCAGTCTTTACGCTAAGCTAAGCTAAGCTAAGCTAACCGGCATCTGGTGGTAGCATCATACAGAATGTACTGAACAGACATGAGTGAGTGAGTACAGCAGTGAACGAGTGACATACCAGAATCTGAGTGTTGCCACCTACAAAGTCCTCCAGGGCCTGCATCACCTGCTCCCTGTACTTTGTCTTCTTGAAGTTGGTGTTACAGGTTCCATCAGCTTTCTGTAGAAAAAAAGAAAGAACATATTGTTCTCTCCTTTCATTGTTTTTTTGGGATCTGCATGAGTGCTGTTGGCACCTGCTGAGTATTCAGTGCAGTACTATCAGTTCAAGTATGTGTGTTAAATTTGTGTTTCCCTCAGGCTGCGATGGGTAAAAGAACAAATATAAACTTATAAATAGAAATTTCACTTCCACAGCTTGACTGCTACGACTTGTTTGACTGGAAAATAAAGCCGCAGCCGGATGCTTTATACACTCACGGTGTGTCATCAGATATTCTTATTGTCTGAGTAACATGCAAATCTGCAGTTATTGGTACAACCTGATAACCTGGCCTGGATTTAAGTTGGAGAGAACAAACAGATCCCTTTATGGCTGCACATCCAGCCAAAAACATCCACAGACCTTCTTTCTCTGTTTCCACTCCCGTGTGTTTGGTCTTTCCAGTGAATAGACTGATAAATATTTACTCATACTGATTTACTTCTCATAGAAACTATGTGTTTCCTCATTCACACTGAGTACTACAGCTGGACTCTCTCATAGCGCTGCATGTCCAGGATGACTTCTGACCTTAATGCCTTCGATGCGGAAGCCCAGGGTGGCGGTGGAGCTGAGTGTCTCCCTCCACTGCATGTATCTGGGTTTGAGGACTCCCTGCTGGGCCCTCTCCTCCTCAGTGGGAGCCCCGGGGTCCACTGCCACCATCTTGTCATACATGTCCTTCCGTAAGCGTGGACGCTCTCTGGCTTTTATCAGTTCCTCCTCCAAGTACGTCCTGAAAAGCAAAGGCTTAATGTTGAGTTTTTCTTTTTTTGTATTTTAATATCGTGTTTTCCTTCCCTTTGCTAGTTTAATCTGATTTTTTAAAGTACTCATTTTATGGCCTTATTGTAATTTTATTCTTTTAGTCTTACTGCCCTCTTATTTTAATCTTGTGTTGTACTTTGCTGACTACAAATACAGCCACTTTATTACATAATGTGATAGAGGGGCGGAAAAACTGGTGGGAGTAAACTGTGTTGAGGCTTATATGTGTGTAAAAGTTCATTTTCAAGGTTCAGGCATCTCCCAGAAGCACAAGATAAGCTCTGAAAAAATGGCCTCTGCTGTGAAAATGGTCTTGAAGAGTGTTTTCTTTCTTCATCCTGTACCGAGTCTTACCTGCTGCCCATCTTACAGTCCATGATGGAGGGTGAGTCGAAGTCAGCCAGCAGGTCATCCATCAGGTTATAGTCCTGCTCGTCTCTCTGTACGACACCATAATAACCAGGCACATAGGGGCGCAGAGTGTCCTTCATCAGCTTCTGTAGGCACTGCTGCTCACACTCACAGTATCGCTTCAGCAAGCGTCCATACTCCCCAGCCTGGAAGTTACCTTGGAGACAGAGAGACACAGAATGGAGATTAAAGACTGACGATCCAGTGATGCACACGTCGGGATGTTGTGCACGGTTGTGTAAACTGCACATTCACGCTTACCTGCATGGCCTGCGAGCTGCACCCACGGGTAGCGCTTCTTGAAAGACACGACGAAGGGGGACCAGTGAACCATGGTCTTCAGTTTCTGCCAGGACTTATTCTAGGAAAAGAAACGCAGTAAAGGACGTCATCCTTTTGTTCCATAAAGGCGTGGGTCGAAACAAAAATGACAAATCTGGAGCTCCGATTAATCAGTGCGAGACCTTCCTCTCTGCTCAAATAAAGCTCCGAGCTAAATACCAGCGAATAGAATGATTATTCATTAAAGGAAAACACGCCCTGTGGTGTGCACATACTGACACACACAAACACGCACACGTCAGTAGACATTGGACAGATACTCCCCTTTTGCCAAGGTCAGGTGCACAACGTACGTGACACAAAGCCCATTCATAAAACATTTACCAGAGCCACCGCCGTGGTGTCATAAAACAGAACCTTACTGTCTGCAACTGTGCGTGTGTGCATGTGTGGGTGGACGGGTATTACACACACTGCAGGGACATAAATCTGTTTACACAGTCACTTTGTGGGGACTCATCTTCCTCGTGGGGACAAAAAAAATTCCCATAATGGAAATCATTAAATTTTAGGGTGAAGAATTGGGTAGTTATGATAAGAGTGAAGCTCCAAAAATGAATGTAATGTCCCCAAAAAAGATGGAAAGATGACTGTGTGTGTGTGTGTGTGTGTGTGCTGGGAAATACCAGAGCAAGGACAGTGTGCAACAGGGGCTTTGACGCAAGCAAGAGACACATCTATTCATTAGATCATGCGTAGGAAATCACAACAAACGGACAGCCAGTTTAGGAATGGAGAGTGTGTGTGTGTGTGTGTGTGTTGCATTACAAAATATAATATTGAGAGGAAAATAATATAATTTTATATTTCTCCTGGGTCCTTCTGAGTTTGCAGTCCTAATCGTTCCTACCATGATTTTTTTATGTGCGTCTTCAGCAAATAAATGTTTAACACTGGTGCAGCAGAGGCAAAAAAACCTGCAATAAAATGCTGGGATGAGAGGGTTTAATAATAAAAGTAATCTTTTTATAACTAAATAACAGCCAGTGCTCCTCGCCTGGCCTATCTCTGCCATGTTTACATGTCAGCCTGTCTCTGCTCTCAGAACATGCATTCTTTCCACAGCCGCTTTGTTCAAGCTCTGTCACAATAAAACAGCGTTAATGCAGGGATACACACACACAAAGTAAACCGCAGGTCTGTGTTTAACTTTGATGAATTAAAAAGAAAAAAACATGATATATTTGAGTTTAAGGAGTGCAGTTTTGCAACTCGGAAAGCACTGGAAAAACACTCTTTGACCGTTAGACAGACGAAATAATATTTACAAAACCACAAAATTAACTATTGTTGAGTAGTTTGCCTTGTGGATAAAGAGGTGACTCGCCCATCATATTTCAGCATGAAGGATGCTGTAGTTTGCTTAAATATTTGGAAAAATAACAACTTGCAAACTGTCACAAGCTCCACATAAACAACATGTGAATGGTGTTTCATGACCATCATTAATCCCACACATATAAACCTTTCACAAATGGGATTACAGGCTTCAAATTCTGGATTTAAAAAACAAAAGAGGGGAGATTTGCTTCAGGCTCAACAGCTGTGTTCCTCTGTCAGTTTCTTATGATGGGAAACTGTGTACAAGAGGTTTGTGCTTCGTCAGACAGCTGGTCAATGTCAGGATGTCAGAGACAGGGAGAGTAATGAGAGCGAGCGCTAGACAAACTGCGACCTGAGCCTTCAGTTACATCAACAGATTAACCCCAACGTGACCTCTGCCACTTCAGGGCAAAGAGCGGTAATGAAAACATGTCAACATCAGCTGCATTTTGCCAAATTTGCGACACGGCAGCTATGATTTTCAACATTGCTGTCGCTCATTGTGACAGTCATCAAACCAGGCGCTGTACTTGTGACCCATGCATTTCACACATTATGTGACGCCGCCTTGGATCAAATTCAGTTTTCCATGGTAGGCGGCAGCATTTCTGGATATCTTTTTTCTTCCACAATCTTCCTCCATCATCAGTGTCCAATTTTACCCAGGCTAGCTCATGACTACCATGTGCCTTTTCTGATTTTCCACCTTGAATTCGAAAGGCTACCTCCTCCCAGTACCCCTCTGCACTGATGAGGAGTGTCTTTTCTTTACACACTCATTTGCACCTTTATATCCAGCTCCATTAGACTGCAGCTTTTACTTAAAACTCAATAAGTCAACATTTCCTAGCTTTCCCATGTTTCCTGTGAGACAATTGTATTCAAACAGAGCAGAAAAGTATCCAATTACTACAAGCAACACACCCTGCTCACCTTATACCACATAAAAAACAACAAGGAATCCACCTTCAGACACTCCACCCGGTCAATACACTAAATCTGTCACCAGCCGATTGCCCCTAAAGTGCTGCTGCAAGGGATAACTATGAACCTGTTGTGTAACATTCATAACAAAGGAGCCTATAGGATAGTATGAAGACTCTCCTCACCTCTGAATAGAGGAGGCAAAGTACAGACATGTACTGCAGACATTTAGTTTATCCATCAGTTCTAGAAAAGTAACAGGATCATCATTTAATGTACATTTAAGGAGGATGCTCGAAACACACAAACATTTTTCGCCTTGATGAGTCTATTTGACTTTGAGATGCATATCTGTCTCTTTTGGCGGGTGTTTGATTATATGCAAATATCCATCAACATCATTTTAAGGTCACATGTTATTGTTTTATCAGTGTTGTGCGGATATGTTTCCCGCCTGTTGGACCAACATTGTGTAGTTACTGTAAACAGGCAAAGCTCCGTTTTAAGAAGTCGTCAACGCTGCTGTCCGTGAATAATCTCCTGAAATAACACCGGTTTGTCGACAAAACACCTTATTTGACTATTATCAGCTTCATTTATCCTCATCTGAAAGAGAGTCCGGGGGGGCTGACGGGAGAGGAAGGTGAAGCAGACACCCACATCTCCATCCTCTCTTTTTTCACTTCTCTTGTCCACACGCCATTAGGCTCTATCTCTAATTGCTTCAAGCTGACAGCTTAATGTGTTTCCTCTGTGGGGTCAAGCATATCTGACTAAAATTACCCATCACAGCCGGAGCTAATGCTGCTAATGTTCTGCTGGATACGGAGGCGTTTTAAAAAAAAAAGAAAAAAGAAGTGATAAATGCGGAGAGTCAGGACAACTTACACAATAAAAAAGGCCTGGACTGTTGTTTCCTCTCAAACTGAACAAACTGTTCGTGTCTTGCCGTCTCATCCTCTCTCTTCAACCCACACACCGAGCTTTTTAAACACAGAGGTTACATTTCACCTCTCACAGTCCAACCTTCACCATCTCCGCTTTCTCCTTTATGTAACTCAGAAATACTGTGTACAGCAGAGATCATGTCATCCTTCTTTGTCTCCGAAGCTTCCTCCTCATTCCCCGAAGCTGACGGCAGCGCTGACGAATGTGCTGTCAACCGTCTTTTCTCCGGTTATTTTTATTTTCCCCTCCACCTTAAATCAAATGACAGCATCGTCTTTTGACACTTCAACACTCAATCGAACGTCATTTCATCCTCCCAGCAGCGCTCTCCGGTTTTTCCTTCGCTCCCGTTCCCCCTGACGCTTGTCGGCCTCCTCTCTGAGATTTTGGGGTTGGAATGCTGAGAATGTCTCTGGTGCTTGTTATGAACCAACACGCGCACGCACACACACCTCTGCTGATCACATGACAGCAACAATGGTCATACTGGAAGAAGGTCACACTGACCACAACAATGAGTCTTAACAGTCGTCCCCTTCCCCTCTTCGCCTTCAACAACACACACATATAAGCCCAATTTACTCCACCCACGATCAAGCATCCACACCACCAGGCTCAGGGACAGCTTCATCCCGCAGGCCGTAAGACCTCTCTTTACCTTTATTCTTCTATTACTTACTCATTACTTCCTGTTCACATCTGTCTATACATCTATTCATCCTGTAACTACAGTTTCTACCTCTACCTGCATTCAAGTTGTTTAGCCATCACAGTATATCTATGAGAGCACTGCCTGTCTACAGTCCTGCTGAAGGATCCTTCTCAAACAGTTCACTCTGTGACTCGGCAGTTAAAAACACAGTGAAAACTACTTTCTTTCTTTTGAGTAAGGAAAGGATAAGAGGAAGGTAAAAGGAACAAGTCTGAGAAATTAACTGATTGCATTACGTATTACAGCCTGAAGCTCGATGATCCTGCTGGTTGGCTTACTGGCTGCTTAACCCAGATAGAGAGATCATCACAGCCACACAGGACTGACTGCATACTGCGCACCAAACAAACCATCGCATACTGTAACGGCAACAAGAGGCTGGGATGTCAATCACATAACATTTGAATACCCAAACGTGTCACATGCTTTTGATATAATCTGCCCTGGTGTCATCTTTCTGACAAAGCGTGACATTAGCAAACACGTATGACAGACCGGGGCTGTTGTGGGCTGAATTCTAATCTGTATCGTCGCTCTGGATAAATTTGCCACTTTCCATTTCTTACCTGGCAGACGGAGCAATAGTGGAGGAGGAGGCAGGCGCTGACACAAGCACACACAGCCCCGGAGACGAAGTGGGAACGCAGCCAGCACAAAACACCCCGCACCATCAGCACAGGGTCTCCACAGGCGAGCACTACCAGGGATGTACGCCTCCCCGCCGGCCTGAGATCCTTCACAACCATCGATGACCGTCTTTAACAGAGTCCGCTGTTAGCTCCAGGCTAACGCTCCATCTTATCCCAGTTATTTAGCTTCAATCAGTCTAGAAGCTCTTGCTGTAAACCGAGGCTTGTGTTGCCCAGTAAATAATCCTCCCCTGTTATGAGCTCACACTTGTTTCTCACAATGACCCTCTTTCCTTCTCTGCAACATGTTTTTGTCATCCCAATTCACAATTTCTTCAGTTTCAACATCCTGTGACTGCTCCCTTCCTCTCGTAATACTTTCTCAATAGTTGGTATCGTCCCTTCTGTCATCAAGTGTGTGCCTGCCTGTTTGAACTAGCCCCCTTTCTTTTTCTCTCCTCCCCTACATCAATACCCCTCTTCCCCTAAGGGTACAAACCTCCAATCAACGAGCTGTCTTCGCTTTCTCTTCAGTCTAACTTTTGTGCTTCTCTGTGTCATCCCCTAATCCCCATTGGGCCTATCCTGAGCCCCATGCTGAGCCAACCTCCTGACAGATTCGTGACCGTCTGGCAGCATGGGGGTAGGGACAACAGGCCTTCCCATACCCTCCCAGTACTCTCCTTTTGTCTGCATGACAAATTCCTCAGTACTTAGCTTAGCTCGCTTCCAGAGGGGTGTGTGTGGGTGTGTGTGTGTGTGTGTGTGTGTGTGTGTGTGTGTGTGTGTGTATGCAGTAACAGCGCAGAACCTGTCAGACAACTATCATCAGCTACAGGAGTAACTGCATGCATACACTACAGGAGTGTTTTCAGGTACTGTCAGAGCTTTTTCTCAAAACTAGTTTATATAAAACCACATCCCTTTCCCCGAACTCAAGTCCTCAGCGTTCGAGCGGCTCATCTGTGGCGGGCCCCTGAATGTTCAGGAGGTGGCACGGCTTTAAATTGTCACTGAAAAACCATCTTCAGAAACGAGACTTCAGATGAAATCAAACAGGGATAGATCTGAAAATCATCTTATTATGATATTCAGGTTTATTCATTCTCTCTAAGCTTGAGTGTGCATCCAGTATCTACTGTATGTAATGTTACATTGCATGAATATATATATTGGTGCTGAAATTTTCTTAATCAAGCAATAGTGTATGTCGTTTATCAAGGAAAAATTCAAGATATTTGCTGGTTAAATCCTCTTCAATATGAGGATTTACTGCCTTTCTTTCCTTTGTATCACTGTAAATTGAATATATTTGGACTGTTAGAAATGAGAAGAAATTAGAGAGTTATCTCATACACATAAAAGAAACTCCAAATAATCTAATTTAATTTTCATTCAACACCAACAATACGCTGCGTTATTACAGATGAAACTATCCGACAGAACATAAAATAGTTAAATTTAGCTCCACCTCAACCGACTGCAAAAGCAAACTGCTACTTTGCTACACACTGATGCATCAGTGACATTAATCCAATGATGAAATACAATAGTATTAAACCCATAGAGTACTTCAACTTTCGATGCAAGTACATTTTGTATTTTGTGGTAAATTTACATGAGGTATTGCTACTTTCACTGCAGCAGAAGGATCCGAATATTTCCGCCGTCACTGCATGTGGTGTAGTCATGCTGCAGAAATTTAACAGATTATAAATACAATGGAAATTAGGATCCAGACAAACAAACAGCGTGCACTGCATTTCTTTCTTTCTTTTGCTTTGTAGCATGGATTTTGCATATACGTGCTGTGGGAGTGATGAGTGGGACTTTGTGTCATGGGTGCCACGGAAAACAAGTCTGCAATTGTGGCTCATGTGAATAAGCATGCATAAATAAGAGGAATCATCACGTGTAGGCTACTTGTTCAAAGTTTCAGTGTCTGTCTGCGCTCTGTGTCTTGTAAGCTTACGCTCATTTTCCTCAGGTTTTCTGTTCCACTGCATGTCTCACAGTGTTTCGGGGCAAAATATTAAGCTTCTGTGCAAGGCCCGAATGTGGGGGGGTAGAAAGAGTGTGTCATATGGGAGAGCAGCTGTCTGATAATACACCATAAAATAATATGCGCATTGTCAACTGCAGAGATTTGTAGGAATTTACATCTAACATTGAAATGTCAGGGACAGAGTCGACACTGTCTGTGTGTGAAAAGGAGAACGAGGCAAGGACAAAAAAAAAGTACCATATATGGCAAAGGCGTTGCCTAGCAACCGGCTCTGCCTTCAGCCCAATTTTCCATGACACACGCTGAACTCTGAATGCAAGACTGCATCGCTGCGAGTGAGCGTGCGTCTCTGAGCATGCATGTTTGAGCAAGTATCTGCTCACGTCACAGCGCGTACAAAATGTACCTGGTCTGACTGGGAGCTGACAGCGTGGCCGTGACAACAAACGCACGCCCGCGTTAGCATTAATTGCAGTGCTTTTGCTCAGCTATGAGAGGACAGAACGTGTCCATTAAAAGCCAGCTCTTATCAGAAACCACAGGGTAGCGTCATCCTGTTTGTTTCGACAGCTCAAGTGCAACTCCTCAGGTTGCTCATTTCCTGGTTGTCAGTGTAATAGCCAGGAAATTACAGTGTCCACTGAGCCACTGAATCAAATGATCATTACTGTAACTGGTGGCCAATAAACACGTTAGCCATGTGGAGAAATGTGACTGTAATGACTGTAATGATTGACCTAGAGAGACAACGTCATAATGGAGTTGGATTGTTCTTCATTCATCAATTGGTATTTAAGAAACTTAGATGTTGGAAATCCACATACCTCTGACACTAGAAAATTGAAAAAAGGAAATGCGTCATTATCTGACTATGGAAATGACAGTAGCTTTAGAAAATGATAAACTGATCCCATTCAAAACCTTCTTTTCTCTTTTTAACTCTTTTTTCATTTTTGACTGTTGGATGGTCAAAAAAGGACATTTTTAAGATGCTCTGGGAAATGAAAATGGGATGTTTTCACTTTTTTCTGACACTTTATGGTTGAAAACATAATTGAAAAATGAATCAATAATGATAAAATAAAGAAAAATGTTTAACATCCAGCTGGTTGAGAGCAGGAGATGGGTGGTCTCAATAGAGTACCTGACTGTTTAAGAAGAAATAAGTTGTATTTAGATTTTATCCACACTAATAAAGCTAACATGATACCAAAATATCCAAGTTGAGCTCGTCTATATGTGTTTACTGTGGTTAATGTTAGATGTTGTTTTATTTATGTTTTGCCTGCTTTCTCGCGTTTTCCACTCCTGTTTTTTTAACATCTGGCCAGGAGACAACAGTTAAGTCACTAATTTTAGTGGTGAAAAATGAATGGCATGCTGACACTTGAACATCTTTCAACATGCACGGTAGTTGACGTGGCCTACACAGAAAACCTGGACATACAGGATTCACAGATTGCTGCCTAAGTGGATACTGGAAGGCTGTCTCCAGTAGAGACATCCTGTTTTTAAGACTTGTCTCATTCCAAGCATTTCTAGTCAGCAGTGCATCAAAGCCTCCTGACTCAGGGAGGAAACAACATGACTTCCTACTTGGAAATTTTAAACTGCATCTCATGTCTGGAGGAGAGGAAAACTGTAAGCCTCCGGGGCAAAAAAGCTACTTCAAGACAGCACGGGTACCATCTGTGAAGGCTGATTGTGTATCAATTGCTCACTGCTGAAGTGGCAACGGTAATTGGGATGACAAACAATTCAAACATGCATTCAGGCAGTGTTAAAATGCTTCTTCGGTTGAGCTCATCAAAGCCATGTGACCATGAGCAATGGGAGTAAAAGGGACACTGAAGTGGGGGAGGGAGATAAGAGCCAGTTTCCTCCTCTTTGATTAAATTTGTTATTGTTATGTTTCATTATCAGGGTGGTGTCAGTGCAGGCGTTAAGTTTTGGAACGACATATTATTTAGGATTTTAAAACAGACAGACAGCCACCAAAACCACGAGACACACTGTGTAGCAAGCGTCCTGACTGACTGGCGCCTTATTTACTGTAATTTGCACAACAGCACTTCATAATATTCTGGGAATTAACTACCATAAAATATCAGTATGACATACTTTGAACAGCTCTGAACTGCCGGTCACTGTGCACTGTGTATTTGTGTACGACAGCAGTAAATATGGAAATGCATGTGTCTGATAAATAAAAGTGCCAGTGTCAAAAGCTGTTGCAAGATACAGGGTTGTTGACCCACATGTGCCCTGCATGCATAGTGTGTGTGTGTGGGGGGGGGGGGGGGTTGTACACGGTAACAACCACATACACTACTGTCTTTCTCAAACCACTTCTTATGCAGCTGTGTAGTAACTTGGTTTGCTCAGTTGAGGAGTGGCCCTTGACCACATACTGTACGTCTGACGTGACATAGGCCAATTGCGCAATATTTGCATTTGTAATTTTTTGGAAGCCAAAGCAGTCAGACAGGTTTAGGATTTTTGTGCAGCTGACAGTTTCTAAATGAAACTCTCCTCTTCATGCTATTGTTCATAGCTACAGAGCTGCACAGATAAATTCAACAAACTGTTTGTTGGGAAAAGCACTCGAAAAAGACACTCACCCCTGTCCCATCGTCCGGGCTGCACAGAGACCGCGCCGGGGACAGACTGGACTCTATATCGCTCCCAGTGAAGTCGTCCTCCGACTCCTCGAAGGACGAGGCGGAGGACAGGCCGATGGAGGAGGAGTTGGACAGCTTCCTCGGGGAGCGCATCAGTGCAGGGGACCCTCCGCAGCCGCTGTCCGAGGGAGACTCGTCGTCTGGATGAGGGTCCAGACACGAGCCGGTGCTGGGCTCCGTTCGGGCGCTCAGCGGGGCCGGTGTCCCCTGGGGGCGGGTCGGACTGGGGTCCCGAGTTATGATGAGTTTCGGTATAGTTCCTGCGTAACTTTGGCCTCCTTGGGGACCATGAGGGGCCTGATCAGAGCCCTTTCGGCTCTCACTTTTAACCAGACAACAGTTGTTCTGCTCTCCGGTCGCTTTTGGGGGATGTGAAACGGCATTACAGTCGGTTTTTGTCATTTTAGCTTCAGCGTGATCGTCCCTTACCGATATTCCGCAATCCAGAGGTTGATCTGGGGCCGAGCTGCTCAAAGTCCGCTCAGTGTTCGGGTCAGAGGTGAGCAGCGGAGCTGAACTCTGACTAGTCCCTGTTAATTCTCTAACCTCAGACACAACGGGGCTGTTTCCCCCCAGTGGCTGATCTTCCATGGCCTTGGTCGGGGGGTCCGAGGCATTGTCCTCTCGCTCGGGCTTCGACTCCTCGCAGCCCGCACCGCTGACTTCACCGGTCCGCCTCTCCAAACCTGGCGCATCGGACGGGCCAGCCTTTGTCTCTCGGTTCACGGCGTGCTGGATAGCCTCGGTACTCTCATCAAGGCCGAATGGTGCCTCCAAACAACCCGGGGATGCTCGGTGTTCCCCAACCGCCGACACAGCGTCGTCCCTGGGCAACTTTCCCACTCTGTGATCGCGGCACGTTGCTGGATCTCCGGCTCCGTTTCCGCGACCTAAATCCGCTTCTGTTTCGCTGGAGTCGCGCTTTCTCCTTCCCAAACACGACAACACTTTGTTTTTCATCGGTTTCCTGTTTAACTGGTCACTCCGTCGCTTCTCTCCGCTCCGGAGTCGCTGCGCCGTCTCGCCTGCTTTCCATTTCGCTCTGCCTGAGGTGGCGGTGCTGTGCGATAGATCCGAGCGAGTTTGGCCCATCCCGCATGCCGTACCGTGACCCAGACACACCCTCAGTGCTTGATTTTGAACAACTGAAACCGCTTTCAGACCGTGACTCCTACAATGTACAGTAAGCCTTTAGTCACACAATCCATTCATTAAGCCTGGGAAATCTTACGTTGTTCCATCCCATTTTTCCATGTCTGAATCTGTGGGAACAAACATGATGAATTATTTAGTAAACACATCACCTGCATGAGCAATGTTCAACTAAAGCAATACAATCAGCGTGATGGTGTAATCATTAACAGCACATATAAATCACCTGCCTATCCCCAATAGTTCCAGCAAACAATGGCTGCCATTAATCACAGTGGCGGGCTCAAGAAAACCAATTAATCTGTGATTTATCAGTTCTGAGATTCAGATCTTATTTCCTGGAGCAGGCCACAGGGCAAAGAAACTGACAGGGGAAAGTCAAATCAATTACACCAACAATGAGTGTATTTTCACAGGGAAATATGACAGGATTTGTGACTTAAATATGCAGTAAAACAGAGGAGTGCAAAGAAATTCAAGGCATTCAATGTAAATTCGGGGAGTTTCACAGTTTAACCACTGTTAGTCTGTGTAATACTGCCCTCCTGTGATGGACATCATGCCCTTGTCCAAGTGGGCTGCTTGTATCACTGCAGCATTTTCACTTAGTCCCCAACATCTATCTGTCAAGTGTATTGCTTCATTAAAAAATGCCAAAAAGTACAGTGGTACACCATAAAGCAGTGTAAAACAAGGCACAGATGTGTCCAAATTAAACTGTAGAGGATGTGATTCAAATATGTGTACACTATTTTCAGCCAATCCTTTTCTGCAAGGCTGCGATTAAGCAGTATGTCCATTATCGATTACTCTTTAACTTACATGTTCAATCAGTTTTTTAATCCTCAGGTCAAGAACACCAGAAGCACAAGCTCATGTCTTGAAGTTGCTTGTTCTGTCTGACCCACAGGCAAAAACCACAATATAAAAGATATAATGTGGATCAACAAATGAATCAATCAAATAATTATTTTAGCAAGTGTCCAATACTTGAATCTGACAGAAGCCAGCAGATTGGATGGCCAATCAGCAGAAGCTATTTAAACTCCCACTGACAGCAATCGGCCCCTTCTCTCCTTTCCCACTCCAAGGACAATGAACCAGCAGTCCTGGTGGTTGTTAATTTGTTTGTGTTCCAATGGTGCGCTAGCAAGCCCTTTTTCTTTTATTCCCTTTTTCTCCTGTTTATGAGTTAGGAGCCTTGGTTAGTTTTCTTGTTGTTTTTTTATTTGATTAGGGAAGTTCAGGGCTCAAAAGAGATGTTTTGTTTGTTATTTTGGGTATAGTTCGACTTTGCATCCAATTAAAGCTACCTTTATTTTTGGATTTATTCTGTGCTGCTGATCTTTCTTGGGAGTGGGAAGGCAGGGGGCATACATACCATGTTATGCCTGGTCCTCCCCTAGACCAGAGACATAACAGCAGGTATGTAAAACACAGCAAATACAACAGGACCCAGGCTTCAACTTCTACATTTGGTCGTGACTGACAGTGAAATATAGTAGGTAAACTGAAAATCTGGAAAACTTTATGTTGAATGATACGCTCCTCTTCGCATCACAAATTCCAGCTCTGCATCCTGGAAACATTCACAGCATTTTACATCAGACGCAGTGAGCACGCTGAGCGTCATTCACTGTCATTTACTGTGGCAGCACTGTAGTCACCCTGCTGTCAGAGAGGAATGCTCACAGAGGAAGTGAGACAGGAAGGATAACAATGGAAAGAACAGCTCATAGCCCCCCACACATACACATACACATACACACACACACACACACACACACACACACACACACACACACACACACACACTTCACATTCAAGCACATTCTTGTGTAATCAGAATCATAAATAATCACACAATGACTCACACCGGGTTAAATGACTGAGAGTCTTATATGGGAAGATGATCATTCATTGGCAAACTTGTAAAACACTGAAAAATAATATATGATTAAATCTATCACGAATATCATCTATTCCTCTGGCATCTTTAGCTACAGTGGAAAACATTTAAATGTCCTTCTTCTTTAACAAAAATACCATCCACTCTGCACTAAGGGTAGGTTTATGTAATCACTGATAAATTTGTTAAAGAATGCTTGACATTTTTAGGACAGAATTAGCTGTTTTATAAAAATGTTGCTTGATTAATTTCAAGTGGGAAATTTTGCTCTTAAATGTGTGAATTCAGCGATACTTTAAGCCCAATACAGAGACACAGTAAGTACTTCCCACAGCTGACTTAAAACTGGCAAAAGATCAACAAAAAAATCTAACAAAATTACAACAACATTACACTCTGCTTCTGTGGATTATGATTTTTGGAAAAACAATAAAATCTGCTCTTTCATTTACTGTGACTTTGAAAAAAACTATTAGCCAAAACTCACCAGGCAGACCCTGAGTTCCTCCTCTGGTGAGTGTGAAGCAGCTGTTAAAGTCTGGCAGTGATGTGGAGCTTTATAACTTACAGCGGGGTGTGAAGGGGGATGTGTCTGCGGCTTAAGAGTTTGGCTAGCGGTGTGTGCAGAGCTGCTGTTTGTAGTTTAGTATCTGCATGTGGTGGAAGCTGAAGAGGAAACGCTTGACAAAACAGGGGCAAGTTTAGCTAACACTCAGACTCTTCATTTGCCACCTGACGTGCTATAGCTAACGTTAACTTGCTAGCTAAACTATGATTTAAAAGAGTAATGTTAAAACACGAACTTAACCTTAAATACTGTATTTAAGTGTCCGAAACAGCTGGCAATTGAGGAAAGTATTAAAACCCAAATTGAAAGGCTTATATATTGTGTCCAATAAAACATTATTGGCAGCTCGTGACATGCGGTGGATTTTAAAAGTGTTGCTTTCATATGTTCTCCGTATTTTTCCCACTATGATGTTCCTTTCAAAAATGTAATTTGGTAACTTTATTGAGGACATTTTATAGAGTCAAGATATTTTAAAGACTCAATATATTTTACATACTTGATTCATATCATTTTAGAATCTATTTAATACTGAACACTGTGGGCAAAAGTACTGGATCGTTCACAAAACGCATTTAAAACATGCTTGGGACGTCAATCTCTTGAGAGTTCTCTGACAGCACCTGAAAGCATCATGATCCTTTTTGTCCTTACGCGTTTTTTTTTGCAATATTGGAGTTCGTGCAATGAAATGTTTGACTTTTAACTTCAAACTGAACAAATAAACAAGCATTTATTTGTTTCTTCCTCCGTGTTTTTGTTGAAACGGACGTCGTATCAATTTAATAAACGCGAATTTGATAATTTTGTCACATCTGGTTTGCCGTAGATGCGGAAGTGGTGTTTCACAACCACCAGGGCCCCGGCGTGACATTCACCGGGTTACTAGAGTTGGGGGTTGTGTAAAAGGAAGCCCACGACCACCCTGTGTCCGACCTAGCAGTTGTCAGAATGAGAGTCCTAAATACGGGCCTGTCTTTGGCAAAAACGCACCTTTTGGCACCAGGAAGCGTCACTCTTACAAAGGTAACATTAAGTAACATGAGGTGTCTGTGGTTGTACGGATTTGACATCAGCCGAGCTGCTCTGGCATGAGTCGACTGCATTTCCCAATCGGTAAACAGACAGAAGGGGTTTGAGTATCGATGTCCCCCTGTTTCATCTCCACAGGTGCTCATCAACAGCTGTCGGACATGCTCCTCCGGTGTCTTTCCCAACGAGAGGATCCGCAACATCGGGATCTCAGCCCACATCGACTCGGGGAAGACCACTCTGACCGAGCGCGTCCTCTATTACACCGGCAGGATAGCAGAGATTCACGAGGTGAGCGCTGGGACCGTGTTTGTTTGTGTATCAGTGGAGACCATCAGGTGAGGTTTTACATATGTACAGTGTTCAGCTTTCATGAGCTGTTTTCCCCCCCTGCGGCGTGTAGGTGAAGGGGAAGGACGGTGTCGGAGCCACTATGGACTCCATGGAGCTGGAGAGACAGAGGGGCATCACCATTCAGTCAGCTGCTACATACACCATGTGGAAGAATCACAACATCAACATCATTGACACACCAGGTGCAAAAAGTTCTATTGCTCTGTTGTCCTTTGGGAACAAAATTTTGCTTATGGGCCCTACTGACCCCCTGTTTGTCATTTGGATAGTTACATATGGGTAAGAAAGATGTCCGAGTTGTGCGGGAAAGTTGCATGAATGTGTAACCTTCAGTTAAATGCACAAATTACTTCATTAAAATTACTGACTCTAAAAATGCTCCAGAGAGTGGGGTGCTGGTAGTGCTGGCCATGTAATCGTCCCCGGTTTGATCCCATCTCTCCTCATTTTCTCTCAACTCTTCACTGTTTAATTACAGCAGAAACATGCCACAAAACATTTTCAAAAGCTACGGACAGTAAAAGAACAGAAGGATCTAACTACCATGCCTGTGAGGTTGAAATGATTCATCTTTCTCAGCTCCAGGACTGGACCTCACATGTCAAAAGTATCACTTTTTCATGTCTCCAGTATATATTTTCCTAAATGTCACTGTCCCTGTCGGTCCTCCAGGTCACGTGGACTTCACCATCGAAGTGGAGCGAGCGCTGCGCGTGTTGGACGGGGCCGTGCTGGTTCTGTGTGCGGTTGGAGGAGTCCAGTGTCAGACCATGACCGTGAATAGGCAGATGAAACGCTACAGCGTCCCCTTCCTCACCTTCATCAACAAGCTGGACCGCATGGGCGCCAACCCCAACCGAGCCCTGCAGCAGATGAGGTGCAGTATGCTCACAGTGTACACACACACGCCACGTACTCCTGAGCAGTCACACATAGAGCTGGGTGATAAAATGTCTATGACCACTGGTGATGGTAGATAATATTTGATTAGACGGGAGCCTGGATTCAAACTCATGCAGCTGTGTTTGTACAAACAGTAACAGACTGAACCTCCTTATGTCTCCTTTATGCTACTTTCTTTGGCTGACATGAAATCATCACTCCACAATGTTCTGATCAGTTTTCCTCACTGTATTTATATTCACTCGTAGACTTTTTCTTTGTCTTCTTCAGGACCAAACTGAACCACAACGCAGCCTTTGTGAGCATCCCCATCGGCCTGGAGGCGAACATGCGCGGCATCATTGACCTGGTGGAGGAGCGGAGCATGTACTTCGAAGGACCTTTTGGGTGAGGGGTTCCCACTGTGGTAGCTTGACCATGAAGAGATGTTATACAGTAAATCAGTTGTTTTTGTCTGCACTTTAATTGACAACCTAGTAAGTTTTAATCACTTTGTGTTTATTTTGCTGATTCTTTAACAGCGAGAATGCTTATTTTTTTTACCATAAATGAGATAAAGACAGATTGGTGACAGTAGAATCAAAAGACCTGCAGCCGTCAAATAACGAGTGTTAATATCTTTGCCTGTTTCATAACTCCTGAGATTCTTTTCCTCGACAACGCGAAGCTGATTGAAATGGTTTCTTGCTCCCTGCAGTCAAACGGTCCGCTATGATGAGATCCCGGCAGAGTTTCGTGCTGAGGCTGCAGACCGGAGGCAGGAACTGGTGGAGTGTGTGGCTAACGCTGATGAAGTCCTGGGAGAGATGTTCTTGGAGGAAAAGATTCCAACTAACGACGACCTGAAGGTTTGTGTCCTTTAAAGAGGGAGAACGCGTGTGAAATGTGACTCTCTACCTGTTGAAGACTGTGACTTGTAGTTGATTCATCATTAGTTTTAGATATAAATAACTTTCACAATAATTTCTTCACTTTGCATATTTAGTAAACTAGACTAAAGGCATGCTAGCGGCGCTGTGTTCGTACTTTGGCACAGCAGCGCTTGAAGCTAAATGCTAACATCAGCATGCCAACATGCTCACAAAGGTAATGCTAGCATGCTTATACGCTGTACAAGAGTATTGCACGATTGTACGTAGCATTCTGTGTAGCAGTGTATTCTTGTGTAAACAGTGCAGACAGTAGTCGAACATTATTGCACAATGAGTGTGAAAGTCCAGGTTAAGTAGCAACAGTCATGGTGAGAGAGACGCAGCAGCAGCAGCAGAAGCAGAAGAAGACAGCAGATAGCAGAAATAAAGAAAAATGCTTTTCTTTGTCCCTGTACAAATATGTATCCTGTACCCTACACAAAAAATCAGAAGCAAAAATAAATTAGAAGCCAAGCTGAGTTGAGTCAGAGCTCTCGTCTGTGCAGCCATCTCATGATGCACCTGTGAAAGCACCGGAGTGCTTTCACCCTCCAGTTGTTCAATTTGGACATGAACAATGTTGAAGAAATTGTCACTCAGCCTCTTGTGACTTCTTTCCCCTCCAGGCTGCGATCCGCAGGGCGACCGTGCAGCGTCACTTCTCTCCAGTGCTGGTGGGCACAGCATTGAAGAACAAGGGTGTCCAGCCTCTACTGGACGCTGTCCTGGATTACCTGCCGAACCCGACTGAGGTCACCAACTATGCTCTCCTCAATGACGAGTGAGTGCAGACCAGGATTGTCAGTTTGCATGCAAAGTAACAGTAGATGAACATTTTCAGTTCATTTTTGTTTTAATTGCGCTAATGTCACTGTCAGAGACGCCAGTCAAACATCAAAGATTCAGATGGACCCTACAAGAGACTCTGCAAACTCCTACGTTGGTCTGGCCTTCAAACTGGAGGTAAGATAACGATTTTTTTTTTAGCTTTTTTTATCTCAGTTTTGCTAAACAGGAAGGTTTCAGTCTGTCGTGCTTTGTTGTTACTCGTGGTTTTTTTTTTTTTTTCATTAACAGGCAGGGAGGTTTGGTCAGCTGACGTATGTGCGGGTGTACCAGGGCTGCCTGAAGAAGGGGGAATACATCTACAACACGCGCACGGGCAAGAAAGTCCGTGTTCAGAGGCTCGTGCGTCTCCACGCTGACCAGATGGAGGTGAGAACAAGCCAGCATGCGTCAGCAGGCCGTCAGAGGTCACACTTTTCCATCTGTGGTTTGCAGTTCAAACATCAGAGGAACATGACTGGTCAAAAAGGTCTGCTTCCTCTTTTGGCACCAGTCAAGTGTGTAGATAACAACCACATCCTGTGCGACACATGTTTTCTTCCTTCTTGCATCAAAACAAGACATGAAACTGTTTAATATTCATTAGAAATAAGACATTTGGATCAACTCGTCCTCCCTGTGCCGTTTCAGGATGTTGACGAGGTCTATGCAGGAGACATTTGTGCCTTATTTGGGATCGACTGCGCCAGTGGAGACACTTTTACATCCAAGACCAGCGCTAACCTCTCCATGGTGAGTAAATGTTTTCACCTGTGCAAGAACAAGAAACCTGCTCATTTTACGACGTTTTCAATAACAATAATACATTTTATTTGTATCATATTCTGACTGTTTTCTGGGCATTTTCTTACTTTTAATGTCGTCAACTAGTCTAAGTTTAAACTTCCTCTTAAATGTCAGGGTAATTAGTCATTAGGAACACCCCTACACCCATCCATCACTGTGAGAGGGTGGAGTGAGTGGCAGCAGTAATGGATTTGGTGCAGATGTAGAGCTGGGTGTCGTCGGCGTAACAGTGGAAAATTTTGGGAATTATTCTAATTTTCCGTCTTTACTCCAAGATACAAGGAGAATCCTGTGTTCATGTGTTATCGTTTTGTCCCACAGGAGTCTATTCACGTCCCAGAGCCCGTCATTTCCATGTCAATAAAGCCGATCAACAAGGTAAAAAATACTTTCATTTACCCACGCTGTATACTGTTCTGTACAAATCCAGCTCCAGAGCTTGAATTGCATCTATTAACTTCTCTCTCCTTTTGTTAACCCTCTTCTGGCTAGAATGACATGGACAAATTCTCCAAAGGTATCAACCGTTTCACCAGGGAAGACCCGACGTTCAGAGTGCATTTCGACACCGAGAACAAAGAAACCATCATCTCAGGCATGGGCGAGCTGCATCTCGAAATCTACTCACAGGTATCCAGTCAGAGGATGTTCTCCATGTTTAATACAAGATGTTGCTTCATGATGATCGTTTATATACAGTTAATTTTGATTTGTGGAGATTTGAAGCCGTCAGACTCTCTGTAATACTTGATGGTTAGTGGTCTGTACCAAAATATGTAAAGGTAAAAACTCAAGTCTCTTTCATCAGTGTCTGTCTATGTCTGCGGATGATTGTAACTTGATCAGACCAGTCAGAGAGACGTCACTGAACCACAAACCAAACGCTACAGAGCGTCATTGCTGTTGGCGTGAGATATAGACATGATCTCTCCAAACCTCAGACCGAATGAGACCAAACTTTAAATGGATGCATCCGTCTCTGCATAAAAAAGGAACAGTCTCTTTAAAGCTAACATGTCTGACCTGGTTTTTCACCTTTTGTGTTATTTTTCAGAGGATGGAGAGGGAATACAACTGTCCCTGTGTGATGGGAAAGCCCAAAGTGTCTTTCAGAGAGACGATCAGCAGTCCTGTGTCGTAAGTACTGATCTCTAGACACACACACACATGCACTGAGGCAATCATTTGTATAAACAGTTTATTTTGGCTAAAATACAACAGCAACCAAAAGTACTACATAAGTAGCACAATATCATCATTATTATGACGGATTCATGTTGTGCTGCACGCATCGGCAGCAAATCTTGGCTTCGTGCTTGCAGCAGCATCATAACATGTTAATGCTCTGAGAGCTGAATACAAGAGGTGAGCATCAACACGCTGTTTTGGTTGTAATGGCAGTGTGTCCAGTGTCAGCAGCAGCCTACTTTGTATTAATGGGTTTTTCACAATCGTGGCAGTGTGGCAGCTGTTCCATGTGCAGCACTTTAACCCCCCCTGCAGGAGACCAGGTGAACAGCAGCTTCCAGTGAATGATTTCCTGTAAAGAAATGGCACAGCTTGTTTTATTAACACCAGGCCTCAGGTAGTACAGCTGCACCTCACATGGTACATATTGGCATGTCCCTCTCAACTAACTGGTTCCAGACCAGTTCACTGGAAGATGCCAGGATGCTGAAATTATTAGCTGTTTTAGCATCTGGTAACTCTCATTAATCACTTTAGTTATATAAAGGAAATATGGACAGCTGAATGGTGTAAATTAGCTTTCTTTTCTGATTCAAATCAAATTATGAAATAAGGTTTTTGTCTCTTTTTAGTCACATTAGTGAACAAGAAATTTTAAAGCAAAAGCATTTGACATAAATTGTGGTCGCCATCGGTCATTTTATAGATGAATTACTGATGTGTGATGGCGAAAATAACTGACCTTTTCATTTAAACAGTTTATCATTATAAGCGGTTACCTGGGACACCATCTCATGGAGCAGTATGTGATAGTTGAACTTCAGCTGGTCGTTCTCAGTTGGCTGCAGCAGACAAGGGAAAAATAAGCCAAATGATAGTAACAACAGGTTTCATCCTCTCGTCCACTTCACATCACAGCAGAATACTGAATCAGCCCAACAGCAGATAAGACCACCTACCAGCTGCGTGATGTTGGCCACCTGAGCCATGTTGTACAGAGTGTTTTCAGTGGATTCGTTCAGCATGACGAAGCTGGAGGCCACAGTGCCCAGGTGCCAAAGAGGCTTCATGTCGGGCTCAATGTGACCGTAGCTATCTGAAGGTCAGAGTGTCAGAGAGTTAGTAAGAAGGAAGTTCATGTTCAAGACACATATATCTTATTGTGTAAACATGTGGTGTATACTCATGGTGTATTACACTGTCAGGGTTAACGATGTGATGTTACTGGAGCACTGAGTTCACTCAAAAACCACAAACTGGAACAATGTTGAAATCTCAAAACGCTGCAATTTCAAACTGCCAATGTTGTGCAAGATCTGACTTAATTGGGACAAACAGTATGTACAGTTTGTTTTATTGTGCATACCGGGTAGATTATGTGCTGGCAGCAGGCTTTGGTTCGTCTTGTACTGTTGGTAAAAGGCCTCTTCTTGAGCTTTAGTGTCAATTTTAAGGAGCTCCTCGCATGAGGCCTGGACCTGGGCTGAGCGCTGCTGTTCTCCCATCGCAAAGAAAACCTCTGCAGAGCATTTCGCTGTCATCTGGATGAATTTTAGAAAAAAGGGTGAGACAGTGGATTGAAAAGAAGCGAACAGAAGTGGAAAGAAGTGCAGGGAGTACACAGAGCGGAGGCGGAGTCAGCTGCTGTGTCAGCAGCACACTTTAAACAAAACTTTAAATACCTTTCCACAAGAACAATGGAAATACAGTGCCAGTAACTCTTGAAATGTTGCCGCCAGTTCAACATCAATCATCCCTATTTGTTAGAAGTCAGTCTTCAAAGACACAGATATGTAGTTTTTAGTCTATATTTAGAGTGCTTTTTACCATCTGCACAGGAATAATTGACTCATTTATGTAGAGCAGTAGAACGAAAATGAAATGAATAATCACATCTTACATTGCCGATCATCTCCTGCACTGATATCTCCAGCTGATACTTTCTCCCAGAGTCTGCCACATCCTTTAAAAGGGAAGAGATGACCTCAGTTGAAAGTAGTTGCAACTCCTACGTCTGTAAACTAAACTGTGACAGTTAACACACCTCTGCGTTTCCACTGTGGACCCTCTGCAGTCCGAACAGCCTGTATGGAGAGCCGTAGCGGGTGTTGAGGTAGTGCTGGACCACTTTGGCCGCCCTCTGAGCAGGGTAGTGATTGGGGTTCAGCTCTCCAGTGGCCATCACATCCTCCTCAGCCTCCTCTTCCTCTAATACTTCGTGCTGTTAACCCAGAGACAGAATGAGAGAGGGAATCATGAAAAGAATGAACAGGGATGGGCGTCGAACCCCTGACGGACTTTGATCCTCAGGTGTCAGCAGCTTTTTCCATGGGTTGGTTTTCTACATAAGAAAGAGAGAAGAACAGCCGCTGAGCACAGAGGAAAGGAAAGCAGATTTGTAGAAGCCTGAGAGAAAGTGCAGGGTAAAGAGCTGTGCAGCTGGAAAATGTGACGAGCAGTAAAGGAAATGAGGGGTCTGATCTTGCCTGTAACTGGAATGCTGCAACTCCCTGTGTGTGTTAACTTGGCAGGTGGAAACTTTGATCTATCCGACGTTCAGTCTCAGCTGCTCCTCATGTAAATGAAAGCCTACTTCCTGCTTCCTGTGACACCAGAGCTCTTTGAGGACGGCCCCCTTTTTTTTTTAAAGAGACAGAGCTCTTTCTTGTTGTTTCCTCTCCTCTCTGTTGATCAGCTTTACATAACAGACAGTAAATCCTTAAACCTAATGGATGGATCAGTCACATCTGGTGCTGCTGTGTTTCATTTAGCTTGAGATTTAATGTGTTTTGCCATTAATACATTTCTTTGATCGCCAAAACTGATGATATCTGCTATTTTTTTGGCCATATAATCCAATACTAGTACTTCAACCGGCAAAAGCCAGTCAGACTTCAAAAACATCATTCTTCTTCTTCTGTTCCTAAATTGACGGTCATCTTCAGTGACATACACCTGAAGAGAGATCACCAAAGCTTGTGATACTGTTCACTTAAGACTTAATCAATGATAAACTCAAATTAATTGCTGAAATATGCTCAAACACAGTGGACCCTCATTGACAGATGGTTCAAACTGTGGATATTTTGTCCCACTTTCTGCAGGTTTGACTTCACTCATAAGAAGCAGACCGGCGGATCAGGCCAGTACGGTAAAGTTATGGGAGTCCTCGAGCCTCTGGAGCCAGAAAATTACACCAAGCTGGAGTTTGAAGACCAAACTATTGGAACCAACATCCCGAAGCAGTTTGTACCAGCTGTTGAAAGGGTGTGTTTTCTGACTTTAATGTACTGCAGCTGTATAGATGTGAAATATCTTAAAACTGATAGAATTTACTTGAATGCCGTGTGCTCGATCATGCTGCAGGGCTACAGGGAGGCCTGTGAGAAGGGACCCCTGACTGGGCACAAGATCTCCGGGGTCAGATTCCTCCTGGAAGACGGAGCGCATCACATGGTGGACTCCAATGAGATCTCCTTCATCCGTGCAGGAGAGGGCGCTCTAAAACAAGGTGAGCGCCACCTTAGGTCTGACTTTCATTTCACTCTGCGCTGGTTTCACCTCCGTCCTGAGTGTACCGTAATGCTGGTTTCTCCTCAGCTATGGAAAAGGCCAACGTGACCATCCTGGAGCCAATCATGTCTGTGGAAATCGTAGCGCCTCAGGAGTTTCAGGGAGCAGTGATTGCTGGTGTAAACCGTCGACACGGTGTTATCACAGGACAGGACGGAGCTGAGGGATACTTCACTCTGTACGCTGATGTGAGTACAGTTTCTATAGTATCTACAGACTTTAACACAGCATTTCCTCTCTCATCTTTCACCACTGTTTGTATTTGACTAATTTCAGCCTGTTTCTCCCAACAGGTTCCACTAAACGACATGTTCGGCTACGCCACAGAGCTGCGCTCCTGCACTGAGGTAAGTTCAACCTCAAACCATAGAGCACAGTCTCCTCTATGTAGCCTCAGAGGTGAAACTTGGGGCAAATCACTGTCTGAGAGATGATTCTTCCACGATACTTTCTAAACTGAGAAACTAACATCATCTGTTATTGTGTATTCAGGGAAAAGGGGAGTACACCATGGACTACAGCAGATACCAGCCCTGCCTGCCAGGCGTACAAGAAGAGCTCGTCCACAAACACTTAGAGGCCACAGGGCAGCTGCCTGCGAAGAAGAACAAGTGGAAGAGCTGAAAAGTGTCCCATCTACCCAGCTGTGTAGTATTGGACTTGACATCACCACCGTCCCTTTTTTTCCTGCCTGTCATCCATCGTTACTCAACAATCAGGCTTTAATCTGTGGAGCCTTGCAAAATTTTGACATTTTAGTTTTGTTTTGTAATTCAAGCTATTTTTCCTCCCTCATGTTTGACCCATGCAGGAAACATATTTATTACCTTGATTTTAGCACCAGATGGTGGTTGGTAATGAAAGCTGAGTGATTCGACTTAAGCTTAAAATGTTTTTTGTACTATGTACAGAATGGTCCTGATGTAATAGTGATTGCAACAAAGATATATATGTGTCTTTTAAAGTGTAGCGAATCATTTACCTCTCATCTTACAAACACTTGATTCATGGAAACCCACATTTTTCTTGAGCAGTTGATGAAGGTATTTCACACACCAGCAAAAAGTACTACAATTACACAGCAGAGCCACTGGATCTCGCTCCTGTCTCACCTGTCCAAAGATCTCTGCATCCTCCACCGTCTCTGGCACGCTGTTGGGATGAGCCCACATGTCCACTGAGTCCACCTCGGGTCTGATCGTCACATTGGGGCTCCCAGTTATCCCAGTTAACACAGCCAGAACAACGATAATCCTCACACACATTGCAGTATGCCGTTAAAGACAGATGGCAGAGAAAAGGAAAAGGCCACCTCTGTGAAGGAGCGCAGGCAGGAAAATGAGCCTCCTGTCAGTGTAGACTTAAGCAGCAGCAGCAGAGGAGGGAGGGGGAGGAAGTGGAGAGAAGAGACTGTCCAGATCCTGCTGTCTTCCTGTTTATTTTTTTGTCCTCTTAACTAAACAAACTGTTCCACTGTATCTGGCTCTGCTCTTCGTGTGTTCTCACTTAAGCCGTCAGTCCCTGAATGTTTCAGCAGCCTCACAAGAAGAACTGATTAGTTTAGGAACAGTTATCCCATTAGAGCTGCTGCTCACGGAGCAGCTGTGATTAATATGTGAACTTGACGCATTGCAGCCTCGCCTGCTAGATGAAATGTAGCAGAGCAGGAGCAAATTACCCATGTCCTGGCAGTTTGGATTGGTCAAAACCCAAGATCTACACAGTTAAAGGCTGAGGGAGAGTTATGTAACATCATGAGGGCAGCTAGAAGAGTAGGTCCTCACAACAAAATACTTTCACAGGAAATACTCCCACTTTCTCAGTATCTGCTTTGTAAAATCATTGTCACAGACCGACATAATTATAAGAAAGAGAGGTTCTTTCTGCTCTGCTGTGAAAGCTTGAATCTGCCTTTGTGCACAAAACACAGATTTACGAGTGGAGAGGTGTATTTTTCCTGAAGGTGTAAAGGTCATTCTTGAACCTGGAAACAGTAGCTGACAAACATAATCTCACCATAAGGTTTATTAGTAGCTTTGTCAACTAATTCTGCTCATTTAGCCTGAACACTTTGGCTGAGGTATCTTCATAAATGATGAAAGGGGAAGGTTCTTGAAACAGCTGATGATGAAATTAACGATTTTCTTTTATTTAGAAAACGCGTGGGATACATCTTCAGGTTTTATAAAGCAGTGTCAGACTGGAAAAAAAATCCTTGAACTCTCAGTCAAATTTACTGAGAGAGAAAATTTGCGGATCGGGAAAATTTTAATTGTGCTCTACAAACGCAGAAGTGACAAATGATCAACACCCAAACAGGAAGTGAACACACTGAACGGAACGGCTTTCCATCGTCATTACTGAGTCACACTGTGTTGCAATTAATGTACCTGAAATCAAATGAATAACACTATAAAAACTGCATTACCCATAATCACTCTCATCAGTAGTGTGTGCAATATTCTATAATACACTGGTTCCCAACCTGGGCATCCTGCACAAAGCTTCCTGATTTAATTGGTGAAAGAAACCTTTTTCATTATTTTAAATATGCGGTCGGCCTATATCTCAGCATTTCATTCAGTCCTGCTGAAAGCTCCACAGAGCCTTCACTCTCTGCTGAACAGCCTCATCCCGTATTAGAAAAGTACACTGTTAAAAAACAAAGCGCTAATAGAACAATGGCCAAGCTTCAGGGAGGAGAAAACACTGTATTTGTCGAAAAAGAAGCCCATAAAGTGTGTAAGATTGTTTTCTTTAAAAAAAAAGAAAATATCAGGACTACTCATCTCTGATGCAACATTCACAGGAAATAATCCAAAATCCATAATCTTCCTGCAGTTATTATGTCCATTTGGCTTAATTGTGCAGTTTATTCGTTATTCTGCATTGAAAATAATATGAAACATCCATAAAATATGTCACTTTGTCAGGGGTCATCACTTTACTCAATGATAGAAAAGGGGTTGGGAACCACTGCTTTAATACAATGATGGACTTAGACTCGCTGGCCACTTTATTAGGCACTCCCTCACACTCTAATGCAATCCAATACAACAGCTTTGTCACAAATTCCACCTTTGCAATCTTAATAATGTTGAAATTCTGGTGACATAGTTGGAAATGTGTTGGAAAAAGTGGACCTGATGGCTGAACGGTTGTGTTATAGACTGTACAGGTGTACCTAATAAAGTGGCCACCGAGTGTATACACAAAACAATCACTAGAGGACACTTTAACTCTGCATTTAAACCCACATTTAACACACAGAGCACACCTCAGTCAGCCTGCTCCTCTTTCTCCTCTTCTCCACCTCATGGAAACCTTGTCTCCTTGAACACCTCCGACCTCTCTCAGACATGTGGTTGTGCTGTCTTTTACACTCATCGTCTGGATTTCTCAGCTGCACGTTTCGAGGCAGATTATCAATAAGTTCGTAGAGGGTGAAGATGCAGAAGCAGATCTCGTCGTAGGCTGTCTTGGTGCCGCACTCAAACAGGCAGGCGAAGGCCACGGCAGGTGGTGCGCCAGGTGAGGGGGGCAACTCCAGATAGGCGAGGTCAGAGTAGGCGCTGGGGCCCTCGTAGATCACCCAGGGGCCGCGCCAGCTGTCTGGATCGCGGGGAAATAGGCTGAGGAACACACCCAGATCCTTGCGCGCGGTGGTCCATGTAGGGTGGGAATAAACCACCCAGGTGGGGGTGAGGAAATCTGGAGCCTTATGATAGGCTGAAACATGAGTGATGTTTGGAGAGGGAGAGCTGGTGTGATTTGAGAAGTTCATGCAGGATGTCCAGTGTCTGCAGCGATGCATAGGTTGTTGTAAGTGATGGTTAAGAGAATGACATAAATGTAAGGGGGCAGGAAATCCCACAGTGCTGCCGTGACAACCATTTCGAGGCTCCACCAGCCGCTGCACCAGCTGCCCCTCCTGAAACACCGCCCCATCATCCAGACTGAGGGCCTGCACCCTGTATCCGAGGGGGCTGCGCGCATTGCAGTACAACACATTGGTCCCATCCTCCTCATCCACGGACACCATCTGACACTCCACGCTCTCTGGCCCTGGCACCGCCTCCCCGAAACGCCAGCTTCGCCCGTGGGTGTCACTGTGAAAGCAGAAGGCGTGGGGGGTGGTCTGGCACAGCTGCCCGAAGCACTCTTTGCAGTCGATGTGGTAAGCGTAGGCAGGAATCAGCAGACGGCCGGACTTGAGCTGGATGCCGTGGCCCGGGCCGAGAGCGAAGGTGGCCCATTCTGGAAGGACAGAGGAGAAGGTGAGGCACGGATGATGTTTAGTGGCACATTCAGAAATGACACACATCATTTAAACAGATAAACTAAACAGTAGAATGGCATTAAAATAAGGGGTCAAGACACTGAGAAGCAAACAGAAATAGATTACTTAAATGAAAACATAAATTAGTAAATACATTTAAAAACGCATACATTAATACATAAAATGGCAAATTAAATGGGCATTTTCTGAATCAACTTAGGCCTACATTTGTTTTCAATGTCATTTTGGGGCTCAAAATCAATGCAGCAGCACCAGAGATATCTCTTAATTGATTCCACGCAATCTTGCTTGTCAAAGCCCGGTGCCTACATTACCCATAATGCAATTTTGGAGATTCTGGTGTGCTAGTAGAGGCTAAAGTGGCCTTGAGCTGCTGGCCATGAGCAGAGATGAGGAATGTCTACAGAAGTCTGATAAGCATATTTCTTCCTAACTTCAGATTTTTGTTGTGTACAAACTTGTATTCTTTAACCAAGGCTGCCTCGATTAACATCACTTGAGGCAATTTACCAATTTACCAGGCTTTCTACAACTTTTTTCACATATGCAGCAGTACTCCCCAACAAAATCAGCGTTCCCCTTTGTAATATCAGAAATAAGAGTCAGAGTAACACAATGAAAGTGTGTTTCTCCCTCACCTTTGATAGTGTCTCCTATGACCATCTTGGTCAGGTCGGTGACAGGACTCCAGGTGTCTCCAGCATCAGTGCTGCAGATGTAGCAGAGGCGGGTCACATTCTTGCCCGTCACCAGCTGATAAGACTCTGAGGTGTGGCCGAGAACTGCGATGAAGAACAGGAAGAGAGTACCTGTGAACTCATCGTACACTGGACACGGGTTCATGGACCGGTGGCCTGGCAGGAAGGCAGTGCCCAGGACACGCATGTCCTCCCACTGGAACGACAAAAGGAAGAGGGAGATTAGAAAGGAAGAGTCTAGAAGATGTGTGAACTAAAAATACTACATTGTACCTTAACATATAAGAAACATGTTAGTTCAAGAAGATGACAAACACAAAGCAAAGGTAAACTGGCTACTTGTTGAGTACATTTAAGTGAGTAACTTTTGAAGGAAAATAATTAAAACTGCTTTTACTTTGCAAAAATAATTAATTCTACAGGGCGACAGAGTTCAGACCCAGTGACTAACACTGACCTCCACATAGTTCCTGTAGAACGTGCCTCTCCTCATGACCAGCAGGTGAGCCTGAGAGTCTGACGGGCTGAGTCTCTCCTCACAGAAGGCCAGGAAGGATCTGGACCGGGACAGGTACAGCAGTGCTGGAACCCTGTACGTCACTCCGTTTGGCTCCTTGTGGAAAAGCACCGTCCTCGCTGGGAAGTACGGCGACCTCATGCTCTCTGCGGTCTGAATACTTCCAGAGAACTCCAGATCTTCTGTGAAGGAGAATCAGAGTCAGACTACTGTTGTTACCCCCCCAAATGCCCCCTGAGTGTGAATTTGTTTTCCTGTCCTGGCTCTAAATATTTTGGGAACCTGTTTCTCTTTGGGCCCTCTGCAGTCCACCTGTTGCTCAGAGGTATCTTTGGCTCTTCGTGTCCCTTTCAGGCTGAACCATTGTACAGCATTTGTAATAAGTTGTAATGTAATGAGTTGATTTATATGTACACTATATGCATTCATACACATCAGTGTACAATATATACAGCCTGCTTAGATACTGTAGAGTATCTGGAGTACATATAGTGTGGATTATATGTACATGTTATTGCACAATTTGTTACTAGTTACTTCAGCCATTGCAACAGTGTTGCACACTTTCCTCTACCAGCTACTGGCGACCCTGTTCAAGTTGTTACACATCACATTCAATAGGAAGATACAATCAACTTTTATTTTCAGTGCTTTTTACTGCAAGACAATTAAAGCAACAAATACTTTTCAATTTGAGCATAATGTCCTAAATATGAATATAACTCTAAAATATGTCATGTACCTTACTTATGCTTTACAAGAGATTGAGGAAGCTTAATCTAAACACACAAATAGAACAAACATCCTCTCACTGCCATTGGGAGGAGTTGTGACAAACTGTCAGAGTAAACCTGCTGACAGTCAAACAGTTATCAGTAACTACAGCATCACATTTAACACAAGTCTATCTACTTTATGAAACTTTCCGATATAACTGCATTATGATGAGTAAGTAGCATCTAATTCACAGGTCGGGAGCAGAAAAGAGTAAATGACTGCAGAGTACTTACATTCAAAGTGCTCTTTGAGAACTGCTGCTTCTTTGTGAGGATATACAGTATGTGTCAGCAATTGAAAGCTGGGTTGACAGTGTGATGTGCGTGTGTTCAGTGTGTGTAGTTAGTTTGTGTGTGTTTTCGGGTGAGAATCTGAAAGCTGTGGCCTCTGCGCTCAGTTCCCTATTCAGTGAGGCAGTATGGCACGCTGTTCACTGACCCAGAAATGGACCACACTCATCAGATCTACAGCTTTGGATGAATCAGCGGAGAGCAGCCATTGTGGAAATGCAGGCCGGGGGGCTGCTGAACAATGATTTGATGATCGGCCTCCTCTGTGTCCTGTGCACTTTTCTTTTTCATTTTCTGCAGATTGTGTAGGAACTAGTGCTCCTACCGCTGGCTTGTAGTTCATACTTGTTCTGTAAGGGACATTGTAGTACTTATATGGGACATAATATGCAGCAATGAAACATTACATGCTATATCATGGACATTTGAACTGACCACATGCACTCACCTGTACCTGAGATTTGATATTGTGCATACACACCTATTTGGAACTGCTCATATGATGTACTTTAACAATGTATGATCCTTACCTTGTTTATTAGTGTGTATCCCTCAGATTTTTAACCACTGTTTATTGATTTGATTTGTTTACTTGCACCTTTTTATATTTGTACTCCTTATGTTTGCACTCTCTTCCTTTGTAGTGCAACTGCTGCACAACATTTTCCATGGGGATAAATAAAGCTCTGTCTTATTATTATATATATTGCAAGATGCATGTAACTTAAGTTACAGATTGCAAATCTACAAACCTCTACATCAATTTATTTTTTCAATTTATTTACTTCTGCCTCAATAATATTGAAGTGACAGCTTTCAAGGAAAGAGTTATCTGCCCTTATCTGTGTTATGGCCATGTGCATGCCCTGAATATGTCTGTTAGGCAGCGCTGAGTTTTCGTATTAATGTTTTAAGTTGGAGATACAACAAACTAAGAAGAATTAGAAGAAGAAGAAGAAGAAGAAGAAGAAGAAGAAGAAGAAGAAGAAGAAGAAGAAGAAGAAGAAGAAGAAGAAGAAACAAAACTGCCTGACTTTTTTTTTTTATCTGCCTGACATCCTTACTGCGGGAATAATGACGTGACGTCATCAATGAGCGACCCAACCCCACATGGCAGCGCGCTGAAGTTTTGACGGCACTAGCTTAAGGTATTACTGTGTTTTTTAAGTTAGCAATAATGTCACAACACTGTTACAGATAATTTTTAATCAGCAGATCAACAACAACGTGTTTATTTTCGCAGCCTGACCGTCAGATAAACAGGAAGTTAGCTACATGTTAGCTTTTAGGCTAAAACATTAGCAGAGTTACTGCAGAAGTAAGACCGTTCGGTTTGATGTGGTTTGACGTTTGTATGCTTGCAGCAGCTTCTTAAACGAGTAATTCTGCCTCCTGAGCGATTAAAACGTAACGTAATGCAAAGCTTCAATGTGAGTGAATTCTCGTAAAAGGAGACAGAAAACCACACGTTTAAAGCCCTTTAGTTAGACATTTGTGTACATGTTGAATAACGCTCCTTGTCTTGCTGCTAAACTTTGGTCTTAAATTTGAAAACATTGTTTTTGTTTTTACATATTGCATTAACGCAGTTTGACTGTTTAATCAATCATTTGTCAATCTCACTGATGCTTTTTTTTTGTTTATCTTCTTGTTAACTTGCATCTTGTAGGATCAGCATGGCCAGACAGTGGTCTGAGGGCCACTCCGCATCCATCCTGTGTGTTGGGGCGTCTTCAGGTCCTGAGGGTCTCCTGGCTTCAGGCTCTGAGGGTGGAGAGGTCACAGTGTGGAGCCAAGAGGGAACCATCATCGGCCGCCTCGCTCTGTCTGGTGAAGACGACAGCACCAGTGTTGTCTTTTCACCCGCAGCTCCGGGGCAGCTTTATGTGTCACATGGGGACACAGTGAGTGTGCTCGACCCACGAAACCTGAAGGGCCCCGTGGAGGAGTTTCAGGGTGCAGGGGAGGAGGAGATTAATGCTTTGGCACTAAATGACACAGGTTCAGCCCTGGCAGTGGCTGATGACTCGGGGGCAGTCCGGGTACTGGAGCTTCCTGCGGGAAAAGTGTGCAGGACTCTTCGTAGGCACACGAATATCTGCTCCTCTGTGGCTTTTCGGCCCCACAGGCCCAATAACCTGTTGTCTGCTGGACTAGACATGCAGGTATAGGAGGGGAGAGTTTCACCATTTGTACTGACATCATGTCATCGCCTGCTGCAGCAACAGTACATAAGGCTACATGATATTGTCATTTCTTTCTTCAGCCAGGTTTGCTTTACTTTTCTTTTTTTTTGTCACTTCAGGTGATGCTGTGGGGGCTGCAGAAGACACGCCCTCTTTGGACCCTCAACCTCCAGGATGTAGCAGAGGAAGAAGACGATCATCAGCAGCGTCCTGGGCAGCTTTTCAACCCGCCGCTGGTGCACTGTGTTTCTGTGGCGAGTTGTGGAAACATTTTGGGTTGTGCAGCAGAGGACGGCCGGGTGCACCTGATGCGGATCGGCAGCGGCTCAAAACTGGAGCAGCAGGGGGCAGTCAAGGCTCACAGTCAGGGGGCCTCACAAGGCCACTTTGTTAATTTTCTTCCCCACCCTTACTGGCTCATCACTGGGGGGAATGACGGCCAAGTCGCCCTGTGGGACCTCAGTAAGCACCCAGTGGTGTCGTTGGAGGCAAAGGCCAAAACTCAAGCGGCAGCAGCCCCACGCAGGAGGGGTAAGAACAAAGCAAAGAGGAAAGAACAATCCCAGGACAAAGCAAAGACTCCACCGAAGGCTGAAGCAGACAAAGAAGAAGCTGAGGTGGAGGACGAAGTGGCAGCAGGTTCAGAGGAGGTGACGGAGGAGAAACCTGGGCCCAAACTGAGCATCAGTCACGGGGACAAGGTGAACTGGTTGTGTCCTGCTGTGCTGAAAGGAGAACCCAGTGTGGTAGTTGCAGATCAAAGCTGCAGTCTGACTGTATACCCTCTGTCGCAACTATAGATTCACGCACTTAACAACACGGTCTGTAATCTTTTGATCATAGCCGCACACTATTTTCACTTGCCTTGTTTTTAGTTTGCAAGCATTTTTGAAACTATAAACGCTCCTGTGTTTGATGCCGTTAGAGCCCGTAGCATCATTATTTGCACCTCCGGTCTAAATGATTAGTTTAATATTGTGGCCTGAAGGGTGGGCAGGAACCAAACATAACTGGTGCAAAACCAACACTGGAAGACTTGTATGAATTTTCACACACTGTTCAACAGGATGTGTAATTGGGCTGCATTTTATGCAGGCTTTACTCAGTGGATATGGCTTGTTTTGGGTTTTGTGTGTGTGGTCATCCTTGGAAATATATTTTTCTGTATATGCATTTTTGTAGACTGTAAAACTACCACATTCGACATAAGAAATCAGCATGTTTAACTGAGTGGTGCTTTTTTTGTTTTTAGAGTAAAAACACTTCTCAATCTAAACCAGGTACCAGACTTCAAGACAACACACAGCACAAACTGAAAGGTGTTCCCAACATGTGACATTTCATACACTTAAGATTTGTTTGTGTCTGTGTTAATGATTAAATCATGTTTGCTGCTTATTAATCTTCACAGGTTGAGTCTCTTTCACACTGCTGAACACCAGACAGACCATATCTCTTCTGTGTCCAATAATCTATGGACTCCATTTGCATCAGCCATCAAAAACTTTATGTCAACTTTTAAAACAAGCTAAACAAGTAACAAACAAAATCTCTACCAATTCAAACATTCATTGCAAATGCACTGTATTCACGCAACACTTGCAAACAAAACGTCATTCTTTTGCAAACAAGCTAAATTTTTCTATAAGAATACCAGAAAAAAGGCACAAGGCTGACTGTTCAAGTGAGTGAATGAATGCAATTCACACCTGTCTGTCTTCACAAGGAGGCTTGATAAGCCAGACAAGCTGAGACAAGTTTACAGCAAAAATGAAAATCTGACAGCCTTTAAACTGTTTTTAACTTTAAATTAAACAGCAAATGCTATTTACCAAAAATTCTTTAAGCTAAATATTTTCTAAACAAGCCAAACAAAGCACTTTGAGATGGATGTTCACAGTAAGATTTACACTGAATAAGCACATGATCACATCTCGGCACTGCAGAGCAACCTGACAAACTGCTACGTCACAGTCTTTTTTTGTGCGTTCTGATTCACTGTCTCAAACATCCTCCACCTGAAATGTCTTAAGTTTTATATCGACAGTCCACTGAGATGCAATTCTCATCCCTCTGATTACTGAGGTGGCTGCGTGTTGATCCGAGATCTGTGCCTTTGAGGCGACTTCTGCACGAGGATGTAGAGTTGTCGATTTTACAGTTTAGCCAGGCTCTTCTCCAGGCTCTCTATTTCTGCTCCCCCGTCTTCGCCCTTGCTGCCGCGTGCGCTGCACTCCAGGAACTCCACCTTCAGTGGCAGCTGGCTGAAATCAAAGTCCTTGCCTTTTTTCCCCAGATACACACTGCCGCCCACAGAGCCATCCTGAGAGCTCAGGGCTGCAGAGCGTGTCACTCGTAAGGTGTTCCTACGAGAGATGAGACAGGATTGAGGCATTACGGAGGCTTGATCCCCAACTAAAAGCAAAACACTGAATCCAGATTGATCAAAACGACCAGGCCAGCGCCTTACATGGCCTCCACTGGCCCGTGTGAATGGGAAAAATGTGCTATAACAACAATAATTTAACGAACCAAAGATGGCAAAGCCTAAACATTCCACTGAAAGATACCAACACAATGAGAAGAAAACAGAGGAATCCTTCAAAATAGAAATTACTTAAGGTATCTTTAAACTTTCAGGCCGTTGCTGTACACATAGTAAGACTAATGAAGAGAGTCTGGCTATAATAACTGAACTCCTGTTCACTTGCGGTAACAACACATTGACAGCTTAACACACGTATGAGTAATATTACATTTGTGATGTAACACTTACAACATCAATAATTAAGCAAGATTATAATTAGTTATTATAACAGAGAACGTGAGGTGTACATTAGCAGAAATTTAGCAGATAAATATATGTTACTTACATTTCCTTTTCCAGCTGCTGCTGAATCAGTTTAGCTGATTTAGCCATGGTGATATCTGGAAAGTGAATAGACCAGTAAATAAGGGTGTCATGCAATCCTAAAAATGGGGAACAAGAGTTAAATAATTGGTTCATTTTCACAGCAAAGGGGTTGCTGAACCTTGTTTGTTACATGCCACCAGGAGCATTGGGGCATTCCTGGAGATCACAGTGTCCGTCAACAAGACGTACAGGAACTCCGCCACATCTCTCACTTCCTTCTGGAAGATCGCGCTGTCCACCACAAACACAATGGCTCTGTGGAGAGGAGTGAGGGAGGGCGATGATGAGAAACAAATGTGATCAGGTCACTGGTAACTTTACCTCACTAATGCACATCTGTTATTCAGACAGGTTGTCCTGTTCTCACCTGGCTGCAGATTTGAACTTCTCCAGGTACTGAGAACGAAGACTGTCATGTCCTGGCAGGTCTATCAGAGTCCAGGTGCTGGCCTGAGAACAGGAAGGAGAGGGGACATCTGTAAAACGTGCCCATCACGAAATCATGATCACTGATGATAAACCGAACTTACCCTGTCGTTTTTGGCTTTGTATGGGGCGCTGCTGTCAGTGATGGAGGTCTGAGTCCGCTTGTACTTTCCCGACAACAGCTGCCAAAATATGAAATGCACAGTCAGGTACAAAGCAGATTAAGTGCACATCAGCTGAGTGTCCTGAGACAGACAACGTGGCGATGGACATATCAACTCACCCGGCTGAATAGAAGCGTTTTCCCGGAGTCACACAGTCCGACCAGCAGCACAGCGCTTCGGACGGTTTTGCTGGAGAGAAAGTACTTCAGAAACACTGAAAAGAGAGAGCATGGACGCGATTCATGTTCTGTGTCGATTAACCAAAGATAATCATTAAGTGTGAATGACTTAACGTGCGGAAATGCTGGCAAGCTGCGCAACTGTCAGCTGCTGATGTTAGCGTCAACTTTGAAGTTAGCTTCCTAGCTTGCTAATTCAGCTAATGCTCATGAAGCACATGTTTCGTTATCAAATTAACATTAGAAATGAAATGTCAACGCTGAATATCCTGCTGACAAAACCGCTTTCCAACAACCCACTATGTGACCACCTATGCTAAGCTAAGCGCTAGGCCTAGCTTGCTAAACTAACGTTAGCATGCTACCTTCAGCACTAATGCTAACTTCTTACCAAATGTGATGACAACGACAGCCAAAGCGACGATAACTCCGATCAGAAAAACGGGGTCTTGGTCTTCCAGCTGCTGACGAAGAGATTCAATATAAGGTTCAAATGGGTTTTCTGCCATTTCCACGTCTTCTCTCTCTCCCATGTTGCCACCGGTGCTGTCTACCTCCATCCGCCCGCCCAAGTTAATCTGAGAGTGGGACACGTCTCCTTCCTTCTCTCCAGCCTGTATGGAGCCTAAAGCGTCAGCAGGGGGCGCTGTCGACTAGGATGGCTTATTCAATAGTGGGGGGGCTGGAACCAGTTAAAAACTGGAAAAACTAAAACCGGCCCCCAACAAAACCAGTTGGTCAACAGTCGTTTGATTATGGAAGCCAATTTCCCCCAAGAAAAGGGAGAAAAAAGAAAGACTGAAACAGCATAAATGGAAATGCTGAGGTATGTCGAAGGTATGAGACAGGCCGAAGCCAAAGATTTTACTTGTGCTATTCACTCAAAATTATGATAGTAAGTTCAACAAATCATGGTGTATTAAATCAAAATAATTAAATCTCAAGTCAAAATGATTTGATGGCCAAAAGTATGATTTATTCATTAGAAATTATCAGATGGGCTCCAGTAAATCCATATCTTTTTATATCCAAAGTCAAAACTGAGTGAGGTAATCAACATTGGTCCCTTTAAACCTTTGTTGGTTATTTCGGTGCGTAAAATGGTTCATACACTATGCAAATATTCAGGTAAATAAAACCTCTCTGCCTTCAAATTTGGGTCGGTGATTTCGTTTGAAGCACTGAAGCGCTGCTATTGTATAATAATGTACTATATCTGTAGGCTAGTTGGTATAAGAAAGCCAGATGTTAATCTGCAAAAGGAAAAATATATGACAAAGTGATGAAAACGACAACATCCATCATCATTCCATCAGATTTTACTGTCATCTCTCAAATCTGTCTTTGTTATCCCCCGGTTTATAGGCTTGAAGGACTGGCTTAAATCCCTATCGGGTATTGCTCAGTTGACCATCATCTTGGGAATTAGGAGGATAGAGACCATAAGGAAAAGAAAGAAGAAACTGAATTCAGTATGGGCCATCACATTCACATCAAGGAGTTATGGGAAAACTGAAGGGTCGTGGTTTTTCGATCGGGACCAGATGCGCTTTTACGCACTCCGTCTCCAGCCCTCACATTCAGCGCGCTTTTTACGCACACTGGATATTTGACTCCTCGGTCTTCGGCACGATGTCAAACGTCAGAAATCCGCATTATTCTATAGGAAGAGGCTGTGTGTCATTCATGTGGGGCTCTTGAGAGGGCCAGTTTGTTTCTCGTCGGGAAGACGAAATGAGCTGGTTTCAGTGGAGTTTACTTAGACTTTCTTTCCCCATTTGTCTTGAAATACTGTAGCTCTGTCAAAGAGGGATTTTTAACTCCGGGACTTACTTGAAAATCGTCGGTATCTGCGGATATCTCTGTCAGGGATAAATCAAAAGCACACGATGGCTTTGTCGTTCTTCTACGCGCTGTGCATGTGGATGAGTTTAGTCTGTCCCTCGCTGGGAACAGGCTTTGTTTATCACTTTCCAGGTATCACTCTGCAGCGGCAGCGCATCAAGTCGGAGCAGAGCGGCAGCACTGGACCGCCAGGTACCGGGTCCCGTACCCAACTCAGGTGAGCACGTGTGCAGACTGGAGATGGCGCCTTTACACTGCGGATGTTGTAAAAATGTAATCCTGATTCTATATCTTGGGCAAAAACTACCTTTCTCGTGTTCTTTAAATTGTCACATTAGTGTTTCACTGATTTTTTCACATTATGTCTGATCTGATAACTTTACTGGTTGTTTGATCTCATACAGTATGTGTTCATAAAGTATTAACAGTAAGTGTGAAATCTATTTCATGTGTATTTTAGGAACTGGTGTCAGTATACTGTTTCCAGGACAGTGTCCTGTCAGGTGCACAACGGGACAGAAACTACAGTCCAGAGAGTTTTTCAGGGCTGTCGATGGCCCGGACCCTGCTCCAAAGTCATCAGGTACCCTCATAGTCCTCACAGCTGAGCGGCCCCCTTCGGCCAAGTCCTGTTCCCTCCCGGCCCTGTCAGTTGTCTGTGATGCTGATACTGTTTTGCTGTTCAGGGGCGGATATTGTGATTTGTGGGCCATGGGGCCTCTGTCGTGCCTTATTTTCATCCTTTCTCTAGTTGAAAATGTTGGAAACTGGCAGTGGAGGAAGATCTTTCACATAAGAAAACCTTTCACAACACTGCAGTAATACTCAGTTAAAAGTCAGTGCAGTTGGTTTTTAACTTACATAAGTATGAAAACAATTAACTTAATTTTATCTTTAAATGTCTTTAAAATGTTTCAACCAGAAATAGATGGGACTGAATCCCTCCATGGGGATTAGAAGTGTAACGTTGCATAAAATGGAAATGTTCTAGTAGAGTACATATAATTGCAACATTTCCAATACAAATCTTGCCATTCCCCTTCTCTCATTCAACTGTCTAAAGAAAAAATGAATCAGACATTATCTCTCAGTTTGATCGTGCCAGTGCATCTGTGTGTGTGTGTGTGTGTGTGTGTGTGTGTGTGTCTGCATGTAGCTTCAACACATATCCCTGAAATCAGTGTGCTGCTTCCTCCAGCTACAGGACCATGATCAGGCCGTCCTTCAAGGTCACCTACAAGCAGGTCACTGCGCTGGAGTGGAGATGCTGCCCAGGGTTTGTGGGAGAAGAGTGTCGTGAAGGTGAGTTTCTTATCTTTCCTATTTTTCCTTCTTTCACTTGATGCAACTGTCTCGAACATTGCAGGGGAGAACGTGATTGGAGGCAAAGTCTTTCAAGGACTGAAATAAAAGCCATGTGTTTTGGTCCCATCTGCGTCGTTTTAGCAGCCTTACCCACATCAGTGCCCTTTTTTCATGTTTGGTGGTGTGTAGTCGGGTAGCCTGCTAATCGTGCTCCTGTGAGAGGAGTCGACCTTTTGATATGATTGTAAAGTTGTTTTAAATTAAGATTGAAAGTCTGCTTTGGATTACTTTTGGGAATGTGGAGTGCAGTAAAACAACAGTTGAAAGGGATCCTGTGCTCTGTGGTTTTGTACCTTTGTCTTTTACAGTGATGCATTCAAGGCGCTTCTGTGCCTGGAAGGAGGATTAGAATCAGTAACCATCTCCCTCTGCACTGCTCCTCCTTTGTACTTGTGTGTGAATACGTGCACTGGACTCACACACATTCTCTATTAACTGCAGACAGCACAGAGGCTGATTTGCCTGTCTCTCTGAATATCATCATGGCTATCACAGTCAAAAGAATGAATGACAAAAGCTCACAGGAACGTCCTGCAGAGCCGCTTGTAAAGTGGGGAGGTAGGCAAGGTCTCACTGATGGGCAGCGCTGCTCCTGGATACCACAGACCGCAGACTCTGAGCCCAGCAGAGACCAGAATTTTCACCCATCCACCACTGCTCACAACCACACTGACAAATATATTGTATTTTAAACATCATGGATGCCTGTAAAAGGGTGTTTAAGGCTGCGTTGGCTGAGATACAGTTAATTAAAATGCAGAGTTATTTTAATGGCTTTCTATGAAAATTATTTAGCACACCCAGCAACATGGTAGATTCTTTTTTGGGCTGGTCACAGTAATTCATGTATAACTGCAAAAAGCAAGGCCATGGCCTATCCACGTTTGTCCAAGATTAACAGTTACCTCAATGAGCAAGTTTTGCTTATTGGTCATAATTACCACACCTTGTTCCATTTTGCAGAATCATTCATTGTTGCACTTGGATGGGCAAGATTTACCACAAGTTAAGAAAACACACATTAATACTAATGGAATAAGCGCAGACATTATTACAAAGCCTTTGGAAACCATTATTTGCTCGGCCATGGATATTATTCCACCCAAAGATTAACACGTAGCTTTATCCGCTGAGTCTAATGCCAGAGATTACAGTTCACTTGAGACCAAAGTGGTTGCAGGAGTGTGAAGAGGTAATCTGGCTGTTTATTTAACGTTTGCTGAAATGTATTTGCAAGTTGTAATGGCTCTATAGCAGGAGGAAAATTGCCTCCATATGCACAGACAGAAAGCCAGGTTGGACTCAGTGAGGAGACTTTAAAGACAGAGGCTGATGTCAGTGGACAGTCTGCTTCACACTGAGGAGTGGAGGGGGGGCTGGCAGAGGCAAGACTTAGAGAGAGAGAGAGGGAAAGTTAGGACGAGTGCACAAGGAACAGCAAGGTGTTAGAACTGGCAGTGCAGAAACAGCTGTGTGGCAAGAGTAGAGAAGAAGAAGAGAGGAGAGGGGTGAAGTGTAATGAGGAGTGTTTCTGTCCCACAGGGCTCCAGCTGCTACAAGCTGCCCAGACGGCACCGGAGCAGAGAGCCGGTTGTGTGGGAAAGTGGCCCCACTGAGATTAATGAGCGTGACACTCATCGACCAGGTCTTTGTAACAGACGTGACCGTGCTGAGATCAGGCTACAGCTCTGAAACAAAGACTGGTTCTCCTCATGTAGATTAACCTCTGTGCAACAGGGTCAGCGAAGCGTAAATGTATATTAGGAGTGCCTTGGAATATATAAAGGGTTGTTCCTCATAGCAATAACACTGGAGAACATGTTAAAGTCATACCACAAGTTTTTTAGTGATTCCTCAAGCTTTGCATTAAATCACTTTGATTTTTGGATCACACTGTTACACGAATACTGACATGTTTCTGCTTTCAATTGTCTTTCGTCTATTGGTTATTGGAGGAGACGGTATGACAGTTGTAAAAATACGTCATGCATCATATTTGAGAACTTCTGAGGGTCTTTGAATGAAGTCTTCCCTTCATTTTCCTCCCTGGCATCATCACAGAGATATGCATTTGTTTAAATCACATTTGACATTTTTGGGAAATGTACTTATTTGTTTTCTTGCCAAGACTTAGATGAGAAGACTGATCCACTCTTGTGTCTGTCCAGTAAATGTGAAGCTACATCCAGAAGCCAATTAGCTTAGTATAGAGACCTCACCTCAAGTCATTACTCCTGGCAATAAAATAGTCCTGCACATACTGTAACCCCAGTTTGGTAATTTTACACTTCAGTGTTTCTTTGAGATTAAATAAATTGGATATAACGTGTTAATTAGTGAGTTTCAGAGCTGCTGATTTTGTTATTCTTCGTGCTAAGCTAAGCTAACTGCCTGCTGACGGTAGCTTCATATTTACCGTGCAGACATGACAGACGTGGTAACATTCTTCTCATCTAATTCTCAACAAGAAAGCACATTTCCCTAAATCTCCAACTATTCCTTTGAGGGTGGATAATTTTTGTCTTTATGCCACAGAGCCAACACTGTACATGCAGCTCTGTGCAGCGGAGAGCTGCTGCTATGAAGACTCAGAGCCAGCTGCTTTATCAGAGTGAGGAAGGACAGCCGTAACCACTGAAAATGACATCACCTCTGGTTTAAGTTTGATGGAGTTCTGGCTCCACTTCAGAGGCCCCTGAGGCCCTCAGAGATGTAGATACAGATACATAACGGAGCCTGCAGAGCTGAAGTTAAGTCTGTGTGTGCTGAGACGATGCTTGCTCCTCTCACCTCTGTTCATGCTGTTGTTGTTTCATATTTTGAACCCTGAACCATTTTCTGCCTGACTCTAATATGGTATTCTTTTGCCATCAGCATTCCTTCGAAAAAGTCAGAAAATGTCCATTTATCAAGGGTGACCTGGAGCGTAAACTGAACTTGAATTTCCCGTTTCTTTGTTTTGTTTGTAAAAGGAACGACACAATATGAAGGCCAAATCTGCACTGGTGCCAATGCACGATTCCCTGACAGTCAACCAAATGGATGCTTCACTGTTCTCTTAAAATGTTTAGAACTGAAATGATTAGCCAATTAATCAATCACTTGACTGGCAGAAAAATAATCTTCCCACTATTTTGACAATTGATTAATCATTCCAGCCTCGCAGCTGTGAGCATTTTCTTGCTGTTCATATGTGACACTGGTCTGAATATCTTTCTCTCTCTCCTTTTGAACTGTTGCTTGGACAAAATTAAGAATTTGAATATGTCACCGTGGGATTTAGGAAATGACATCATCTGAATTTTCTGACATTTTTTACTTTTGACAATTAACAATTTAAGAAAATAATCAGCAACAATGCCAATGATCAGTCGCAGCCCTAAAAATATTTAACATTTACCATTTGAATCTGCACAAATGTGACGCGATGCTGTATGTTAATGCATCAGTCATTAAATGTGCAACACAAAGGGTTTTCACTGTTGGTTTTGGCTTTTACAAGTCCTCTAGTGCGTTGGCTGCTTTTTATTTTGTCCTCTGTAATGACCTTATATCATGTGGCCGAGCCCCACAGCGGATCTGGTCGCAAAGCCTGAATTTTTCTGTGTTTGCTAATGGAAAGTGGGCGTTTTCTGAATACATTTGGTTGACACCCTGACCCGTCAATATTTTTGACAGCCTGGTTTGTGCTGGCTGTGTACGGTGCATCTCAAGATTTACATTTTGCTTTCAGCAGAGCTGTGTTAACACATGACGGCATGGAACACATTTGGGGGAAATGTGTTCGTAATTTCCCTGCCGTTGGCCCCTGCGCCCCCTCCCCTCCACTCCATCACAGCACCACCCCAGCGCCTATCTGCACACACGATCATATTAACAGTAGGGATTGTGGGTAGTGTGTGTGCGTATGTGTGTGTGAACGAGGGAGCCTCATCTAAAAAGAAGAAAGTGGCAGGACCTCCCCTGATGAGAGCGCTAACCTTTGATCTCATGCAAAAGCTCAGGAAAAGAAGTTTAACAAAGTCTGAACCTGGGTGTGCCAGCACAGGATTTTATGCTCGTGAAGTTCACGAGGAATTTCATTAAAGAAGTGAAAAGGTGGCTGGAAGCTTAGGGTGTCAAATGTGCTAATTTGTTAATGCTTCAGCTATGAAGCTGCTAAAGTCACTGTTTCCCCTCTGCAGCTGCATGAGCAGGAAGAGAGGGAAGTGTGTTAAAACCCATTGTTGGAGGGATTATCTAGAACACCAGCTATATTATATCATTCAAAAATACCTTTCCTCCATTTTTCCATTTGATCATCAGCGCTCTTCCCTTGCAGGCCTTTGCTGTTTTGCCCTTACCGTGCCCTTGCTTTTTCTTGCCACTGCCGGCCTCTTTATCTTCTATATTCCTCACTGCTTTCCACTTATCTAACTTCCTATGTCCTTTAGATCTGCCGCCCTCCTCTCCTCGGAGTAAAGTGATAAAACAGAACCATATCCCACATGTGCTCCTCCAGACCGCAATCTCTACAGTGTGCCTATGACTGATGTCTCTGTTACATCCCTGGCTGTGCTCAAATGTAGGTCAGGCGGTACCCTTTGACCTGCTGGGAGCTGTGGGATAGCTCGGCTGTTCCTGGTCTAGGTCTGATCTGCCTGATGGATGATGATCTATCTGTTCACGCTCCGCCTGTGGTTTTTCAGGTCTTTCACCGCCTTATCATCGGGTCTTCCTGCCTCCCTTTGTCCCTCTGTCTCTCTGTCTGCAGCTCCGTACATCTCTTTATGCTGAGTTAAGCAGTTCACTAAAAAGTTCTCGACAGTCCGTGAAGGTTGGTGTAATCTGTGGGCTTTTGCTGCCAGGAGATGTGCATGTTAATGCGTATGTCAATCTGTCTGCTGCCTTCATGTCCCACTGGAGATTTCCCAATCACAAGTTTGGGGGTCGTACAATATGTTTTGTGTTTTGTTTGGTAAGAAACAAACCATGATTGTCTGTAGTGGCTTTATTCATCAAATGTTAAATTGTGGACAAAATACAAACAAAACTATGAGTCCACAACCATGCTAGCTGCTCTGTAACCAGGCACAGTGGTGCTTATAGCTAAATGCTAACGTAGCATGTTAACATGCTCTCCCTGACAACGTTAACATGCAGGTATAATGTTGCATGTTTGGTAAACACTGTGGTAACTGAACATGAGGTGCAGCTGAGGATGATGGGATTGTTTTTTTTAGGTATCTGGTGATAAACCAACAAAGTTTGACTTGAAATGAATGAATGAATGTCTTCATGGTAATCCCACTGACAGTTATTGAGATATTTCACTCTGAATCCATCAGCCAATCAACTGAACAGCATTGCCACTGCTGAGGCCCTGAAAACTAAACACTTGCACTCTGACGAATATCAAAATATTATGAATAAGCAGCAGTAAAGCTCGCTGGCCTCTATTGTCTTACTTCTCTCTGTTTTTCATAGTCGACATGTTCCAGCCGCTTAAAAATCAGAGCTCATGGAGAATTCTGTATTTCTCGTAGGTAGTTCCAGCTTTACATACTTACAATATTTCCAGTATGACTCTTACGTTGGGATATTCTGCCACTCTTCTCCTCTCTGTCTGTGTCTCTGCCATATCCATTCTCCCCACTTCATCAGACACCGCGGTAAAACCATTTCAACCTCAAAAATGTTGCCCTCATTGCAGCCGATCACTGTGCCATCGTTTTCCTCTACTAAACTCACACTACACCACCTCATAGCATGTCGATGACTGTATGTCTGTGCACCAGCAGGGCCATCCATCTCCAACTGTTACCGATGTGTTGCGAGTGTTTCAGCACCACTGCACTGTGTCCTTTGTTGGCCGAAGGGCCGGAGGGTGCAGCATGATGGGGGACGAGTTGATGCATTCTGGTCGCATGAGGGAATGACAGAGAAATTAGGTGAACTCTCAGATTGGAAGAGATTCAATTTGTCATTGTTTCATGGCTATGCCTCTGGAGGAACGTCAGATTAATAGCGGTGCCTTAGTGTGGTTTTTAAGTCTTTTATGTCGTCATTTACTGTATCTTGTTCTGGATGAAATAATGGCTTCATACATCAAATTTAATGGTAAATTCAATTATTTGGCAAGTATTTATTACTTGCAAAATGTTGCAAAGCTTCCATTTAAAGAAATGCTGTGTGGCCTGTCAGCTGGCTTCATGGTGAAAAATGCTAAATGGTCCCTCTGTGGACTACCAGACATCTTGGTTTTCAAAAAACGCTCCGTTCACCATCATCCACAAGCCACCGCAGTCAAAGTGGGTGTGTGATTTAGTGAGTGAGAGTTTGTGACAGTATAGTGAGTGTGTGTGTGTGTGTGTGTGAGAGAGAGAAAGTGTGTGTGTGAGACTGTCTGTACATGTTTGTGTGTGTGTGTGTGTGTGTGTGTGTGTGTGGGTGTGTGTTCTGTGCCAGCTGCTCTCCATGCCAGCAATAGCTGACCACTTGCTGGCCGGGGCCGACACAAACAGGCTCCTGGGACACAGCCAGCTCTTGGAGGCCGAATGTGGTCTGCACACACACACAAAACACACAGAGACACACACAGACTGGGCACACACTGTCTGTGTATCTTGGGGATGTGACAGCGACTCTTAAGACGGTCCAAGAAGATGTTTCAATACATCATCCTTCCGTTCTGCTCACACATACAGACATGAAAATGACTGTCCCCAGCTGTGTGCGTCACGGTTTGTTTTGTGGTTGAGGTTGTCTGTGTGCGTGTGTGTTTGTGTGTGCGCATGTGTGCAAAAAACTACACACAAGAGAGTGATTTCTTTGATCTATATCCAGGTCTAATGTAGGAAATGTAGCTGCCTCAACAGACGATGCCCACAGTCTGACTTACGCTCTTGCCAGAATATCCCATGCTTTCTTGTACTGTAGATCAGTGCAATAATGGAAGTGATGATTCATAAAAGCGGTCGGTCTTTCTGTAGTTTGCTGAGATGAAATATGCTCTTTGTTTTGGTTCCTCTGATGTTTAAATGAAGATTTATCATCCAAGAGTTTCTAATCTTATTTACTCTCTGTGTGCTTTGCCTGGAGGGAGTTTGATCCAAGCAGCCAGCCTGCTCTCGTCTCTTGGTTTTCATCGCCAGATTTAACAGTTGAGCTTATCAAAGAAGAGTAACGTCAGCTTCTCCTCTGTGCCATGTTATCTATGGACATGTAATCCATTTGCATGCTGCATTACCAGCAATCTGATAGCTTTATTAATTGCATTTTATGCAGTTTAAATTTTCTGTTTCTGTGGTCATCTTAAATCATTTCTACTTGTCTTGCAACATTGCATTTGCAGTGTCTTTCCTCAAGATCAAATATGTATATTTTTTTCTTCTATAAATGCTCCTTCCATCAATAAAATGTTGGTCTTCGCCTAATTTTTGGTGAATCTTCAACAGTATCAGACAAGATGTAGCATCTGAAAAACTGCTCAAATGTAAAAATCCCTCTTTTCTCTAAGGAGCAGAAAAAGTTCCCAATTCTTTCTGTTTATTTGGCTTCCCACTAAAGACAACACAATTCTGAATCTTTCCCATGAGCTGAGCACAATCCAAGAAAAATAACCATGTCTTATGTTGCCATGGTGTAATTATGGATCCAAACAGACTCTATAGCTGTGGTCCTGTTCTAAACATCAGCTCGAGCACAGCGGAAGTTTGGTTTTCTAACCCGACATAATTAAATTCCAACTGCAGCAACGGAAATCCCGCCCACCACCTTTAGAGAAAAGAAAAAAAAAAAAAAGAAACGCAGTTGTTTTGCTCTGGTTCGCATTTGTGGTCAATTGACTCGTTTCTGGTGTTTTCCTGTGGTGTGTGTTTATGACATAATAAGATATGGCTGGTTTATTTCTGGCTCTCCTTAGACAAGGGATTGAACAAGTTAGCTCGTTAACAGGGAAGAGTGGACCTGGAGTGGCCTTCAGAGGAGCAGTGAGCCATCATGGACCAAGCAGCAGTGCCTATTTTATTGTCAATTGACCATACAGCAAGCAGCTACTGCACATGCTGCATTTTGAGTTGAAGTACTTCACTGCTAGCATGCTAACATTTGCTAATTTGCGCTAAACAGAGTAAAGCTGAGACTGATGGGAAATAGTATTGGACCAAGCGACTTTTTGACCTGACGATGGTGTGAGACGAAAAGTTAAGGAATCAGGATTCATCCTCTGGACTATATGGATATCTACCTCAATTTTCATCAGAATCATCCAACAGTTGTCAAAATATTTCACTAAACATCAGATATCTCAGCCTCATGGTGGCACCAAAGGAGGAGTCAAGGGATCAGGATTCATCCTTTGGGAACCATGAACGTCTGTACAAAATTTCAATAGTGCCAATGAAAATCTCAACAGTTGGACCTCCTGACCAACAGACAAACCAACAGTGCCATTCCCGGAGCCAGGCCTGAGAGCTAAGTGTCACCACATCATCATAAAATAACTCTTGGAATGCATCACAGACTGATGTTCTGTATATACGAGAGAACGAGTGTCAGAGGGTGGAGACTTCCTCTGGGCTGGTGATGAATAACTGGAAGAGATGAAGGCAAATCAACTCATCAGTCCTCTCACATTGTGGAGCCCATGATTGCCCACAGTCTTGCTGTTGTGCTGCGTGCGGCTTTTGATGTCCTTGGTGTAGTCGCTGAAGAAACCTCAGTACAGTCAGTCACAACAAACCGCTCACGAGGGGTCATTGTGGCCTCGGCGGTTGAATAGCTCTCAGTATTTGGGTTGATGAATCCTGAGGAATGTGTTTTGGGTTTAGCTGTTGATTGTTGTTTCCGTTTGTGGCTGAGCTCCAGGGCGAGATCCGAGATGTTGAAATGAGGCATTGAAAAACCACACCCCTCCAGTCTGATACACCACCGGGCTGGATGTACATGACTGTAGACACACAAGCAGACATGGCACAGATGTTCCCCCTGTCTTATTTCAGCAGAGCAGAAACCTCAGCGGCGGCCGTTATTGCCTTGTGTGCCGTGGTTGGAGACGATGATTTAGGCAAACCAGAGCCGTTTGGGTCATTTTTGTTGTTGCCTTATTTATGAGCACCAGTTGTTCCTCGTTCTAGGTATCCCTGCAATGACCACAATGTGGGTGGGTCCCATCTGTGGGACTGACAGCTGACATTCCAGACTTCTTATGAGCCAAAGACCAGAGGACAGCTCAGATTTAGAACAAATACTGGGTTTTTCTATAAAACTGTGCTATGCTGTGCTTTGGATTACAGCTCGTGTAAAGAATTCAGAATTTCAGCACAGCAAGGAATCTGTGGCTTAGTGCGTGCTGGACTGGTATATTTTGTGACACAGAAGTGTTTAAAACAGACTGAAAATAATGTAGAAAGTCTCTGACAAACGGGACTTTCAATCAGGCACATTCACATAAATATTTTGCTGGTGCTGCGAAAATTAATACAAATAAACCTTAAAAAGATAAGCAAAAAGCAGCTTTCCCCCCAAGTGTTTACACTGATTCTTAAAGGATAAGTGGCTATTGTCAACAAATGCTATAAAAAGGCTAAATTCAACAATGCATTAGTTCAACTCTGAATACTTAACAGCTCTGTCTGTGGCACTCACTCTAAACTCATTGGTTCCTAGTGAAGATAAGTCTTTAAAGCTGCTATAATCAGTGACAATAAATTACCTCATGTAATGTAAAGGAGTTTGCTCATAGGGACGCCCCCACAGAAGATTATCACGCAACCTGTCACAACTCACAACTCTACTGTTTTGGTTCATTTTCACTGCTTTATGCTGCAGCCAGCCGCTGTCATTGTTGTGCTAAAAGCTTGGCTAGTGAGCATATACAGCACCGGGATGGTATGTGCTGGACTGGCTCCACATAACGTTCCCATGTTGATCATAATGAAGGAACTTTTCACACTATGCCACAGTGTGTCTCACGATGTGTTCATAATAGTAGCTGGAGAATGGCGGAGGTCTGAGGCACAGAGGAATCAGACAGTTTAGCTTGATCAGTTAACTGTTTTTGGACTTTTACTGGGATTTCTTGACTGTAAGTATCTTTCAAATGGCACTTTAATGGCAACCAGGCACATCTTCAGTCAGATAAATTAAAACTGAATATATTGTGTCTTAAAAATGTCTATAAATGTTTCTTGTAGACATTTGGAAATGGCAGTGGAAGCATGTGGATGTAGGTGTGTGTGCTAATGTGTGTTTGTCTGCGTTTCCATGTGCTACACTCAGTTAATGCTTTTGGTTTCGGTATCTGGAGGAGGATGCGAGTGTGGGCATACAGGCCATCACTGCCAGTGAGCCAACAGACAGAAAACATGCCGAGTCAGGACACAAGCAGGTGTGTGCCAGGCTTGTATGTGTGTGTGTGAAAGAGGATTTCACGAGCAGTCTAATTATATTTATCCTGTGAGTGAATGACATGATTTAAGGAGGAACTCCTGATAAATTCTTGGGTCTGGTTTGATGGACATTATTCTTGTGTATCTTGGCCTGACCTGCTCTGTGTGAGATAGAGAAGATACGAGCGATGGTGCCAGGATGAAAGAAAAAACAGGGATGAAAGAGACGAGGCAGAGACGGAGAGAAAGTAAAAGACAGCTGGAGAAGAGGCAGCGTGAAAGCCTGCTGTAATGTGGAGACTAAACTCATCCTTGTGTCTTGTCTTACAGAGTGTATGAACTGTACCACTTTCGCTGACATGAACAGCAGAGTAAACGCCATTGAATCAAAGGTAAAGAGGATCCATCTGAAGTCTGTTTCTGAATCATTTGATTTTAAGCATTTGTACACAGATGACGTCATACGAAGCTCTTGTTCCAGATCAAGCTGTTAGAAGAGGGACGTTCATCCCTGCCGACTGTCAGCAGTTTACCAGAGGGCTCAACGGACAATGAGGTGGACGGACCCCAACCCACGCCTATTGGGCCGCCATCACACCTGCCGCCAGGTGTCAACACATCATGAAATATGTAGAGGAGATGTTTGCTTGTGAAAAAGGGAAATCAAACTTCAAAAATCTTGTTTCCCATAATGCAAATCAGTAGTTTTTTATTAGACCCCCCTTCGTCCCAAATGCCCACTTCCGTCAGTCCCCACACCTAAAGTTTGTAACACGCTCCCTGTTAAACATTTTACATCTTAAGCTCAAGCTGAATAACCCTGATGACAGCTGTAAATAAAAGCTCCTCCAGAGCCACAGAGGACATTTTACAACTGTTTTCAGGTCTTCTTCTTCCTTGATGCTGACTGTCTCTTTGTTTTTTTGGAGTGCCAGGAGGCAGAGGGCCTCCAGGGCCTATCGGACCACCAGGGCTTCCAGGTTCTGCTGGACCTCCAGGTCCGGCTGGAAGAGCAGGCCTCCCAGGACCCATTGGTAAAATATCAAGATGAGGCTTTCCAATTTCACAATTGACCAGTACTTGTTTTACAAGACTAATTGATTTTGTGTTTTACCTTGATGCTCAGGACAAAAGGGAGACAGAGGTCTACCAGGAGAAATCGGTCTCCCTGGGCCTCCTGGTCCACCGGGTCCTCCAGGGCTGAGCTCCTCTCGCATCCGAGAGCGGGGTGACGTTTTTCATGTGGACAATCAAGGTGAGTGGACGATTCCATCTTCCAAACTCACTCTTTTACTGTAACTTAGGGCTAAATTGTCCCAGATGGTCTCAAATGAGAACATAATAGAAGTAGATCTTACACACATGGCTGAATTCTGACCCGGGAACAATTGTAAAACCAGTCAAGCGTCCAGTTTTTGGATGGTATGAATTGATGCCAAAACCACAGGCCCATTTTCACAGTTCGCCCTACGTTGAGTTATGTGCTTCACCAGTTTCACACACTCACATCTCATGCACTGTGTTCATCCTGTTGCTGTCTTTGCAATCATTCTGTCAGGCAGAAGATGAACCCTGGCCAGGTGCATTTCTATGGATGGAAAGTGGTTTAAAGGGGCACAGGTGGAAGCACAGAGACTAAAGCATACTGCAGCTGTTACCATGTATTTAAGTGAGCCGTATGTGTCTTTAGCTTTCAGCGGCACACTTACATTTGTAAAGGAGAGAGTATTCTTTCTTTGCAGGGCTGGCTTCGATTGACTTTAATTGTTTCCGTGTGTTTTGGTGCTGCTGAGCCACTGTTTACTGCAACCTCTTTTAGCACCACCACCAACAATGGAGCCAAATGCCCACATATGAATCACAAAATTAGCTCAGGTGGTTTTAAAAAGACTGAATCAAAAAAAGACATTGGTCATTCGAATCCACTTAAATGCAGCTTCACTTGTTTGGCTACTCCCCACAAACATCTGTACAGTCAAACACATATAGACTCTTCAACGTGGAAATGATTCATTCCTCATTTTTGAAAGTATGAAATCTTTTGAAATAGACAAGACAGAAAAAAAGCCTCTGTGAAAAGTCACGTCTCTCACGTTTAAAACCCAGGTTTTGCCACAGGGAGGCAGTAGAAGTCCATGCTATAATCATTACCTCATGAAGACTGCTGGCTCCAATTAGGCTTTTGGCTGCGTCTGCCTTTCTGAGCCGAGACTGTGTCTGTGGGTCTGGAACTATGTAGATTTGGGTCTGTGGGACCGTGTAAGCTGAGGGGGGCCAACTGGCTGTAAATCAGGCCTAATTTGTTAGCTGTCAGCACAACAGTCTGCGTTTGGGGGAACAGGCCGCGGCCCAGAGCCAAAATCTGGGCTAGCTATGAACCAGGGAGGGAGATAGTCTGCCACTCATGTGGAGTTTCTTGGGGAGGCAGCCAGGCTCGAGGAGACTGTAACATTAGAAAATTAGTTCCAGAGGGAAATCTGCTCCTTCTAGACCCTTTCTGTGGACTGTAGCCATAATGTAACAGCGCTGTCTCAACACAGGGGAAGACTGATTCTGAGCATATGTTGAAGTGGAGAGGAAGTGGAAGTGTGGTCGCAAACAAAATTTATACTTACAAGCATACTATGAAATATCCAACATGCTGAGAACAAGGCATGACTTCCACCTCCTGACTGTTTTCTATGAAGAGAGATCATGTGCAAGTGTTTTACTGCTCCATTAAATGGGACCTCTTTTAGATCGACCAGCTGTTCTTGTCGATCACGCTGGATTCAGGCCCGCTGGTGACTGCAGAGGAGACTCTGCAGAGTCAGACTGCAGAGGAGACTCTGCAGAGTGATGACCCTTGGTGTCTTAACTCTTCTGTTAGGTTGAAAAAAGGATGCCACTCGCTGAGATTTAGCCTGTTTGAGACCCCGGTAATACCAATATATGGATGCATATAACTGACAATAATTTTAAAGGTGGAAAGTGGAGAAGTGCAAGTAACTGCAGGTCGAGAGCAGCAGATAGCTGTAGTATCTTCAGATCCAGGTTGCATGTAAATCCAGTTGTGTTTGTCTGAAATGTATTATGAGTGACCCCTTTTGGTCAGATTTCACTTTCTTGCTAATTTGACTAGGATGAAACTGTGTCTGCTGCTAAATATGAAGTATTTTGACACATGAAATTCAACTGTTTTGGAGGTTTGTTGATACACATACACAGACATCTTTGTCACCTTTGAGTGTGACTTTGTAGTAGCTGTTCATATGAAATCAGATCACCCATGATGCCTTTCAGTGGTAAGAGTGAATCAAGTGTGTGTTGGTGTCTGGGTTGAGATCAGAGGGAAGCTTAGCAGAGAATAGTTTTGCTCTACAGCTGCACAACTGAAAATGTTGAAAACATTATTTACAGATGTTAAATGTTCGGGGTCAATTTAAAATCATGTTTACTGTAAAGAACCTGTAGAATTACATGAAACCTATTTCATACCACCATTTCTTTCCTGTTCATAAAGCACAAACATCCAGTGTTACAGCTTTGGCAACCAGCAGTGATGCAGTCATGGAGATGTTGGCAATTTTCACATGTAATTGGCTGGTTACTGTGTTGCAGCCTGTGAGTCACCTCAGTTACTATTCATGGTGTGGATCAATGAAAGCATTATAAAAATCCAGTTTAATTTGAAGTCATTTGCACCAGGAAATGGAGTATAATTTAACATCTGTTTGCTTCTGTTGACGCCAGAGGAAAAGTTAAAGGACATTATTCAAAGTATTTTGGGTACGTGTGCACACAAACAGACTATTTGTTATGTTAGGACATGATCTAAATGATAAGCTGTAAACTCACCTCTTGCTGTAACATGACTGTTAATGACCTTCAATCGGGTATTAGTTTTATTTTCTCATTACAGTCTCCATTATCTTTTGTGCAAAGTTTAAACCAAACTTTTATTTCAAACTTCTGCTTTGGTTTTTCTCAGAGGAGATCCCTGACCGCCCAGCTCTCCCTGCTCCTCAGATCATAGTCGGGCCTCCTGGAGCAGCTGGTCCCATCGGTCCCTCAGGTATGAATATAAGCAGTTTCCTGCCCACAGGTTAGCAGGAAAAACTACAAAACCAGAGCATGTTCTCAGTCCAACACAGTTCATGAAACATGCATGTGTGTTATGTATGTATATGTACAGTATATGTACTGCATATAGATCATGTCATGATTGAGTTTTGACCTCTTGGACAGCTCCATCATTACAAATGCATGTAGTGCAGCCAAGCATTGGTCAAACTCTCAAAACTTTACTTAAAATCGTAGTCAAGATCCCAAAATTTGCAGAGATAGGAAACACGTCATGCTAATTTGTAATGCGTCAGAAGAAGCACAAAACACTTTAACATGATAACCTCAATTTTCTTTTTAATGTAATTTTGTTAAAAGTGATCTTTTGAATTTGAACATTTTGAGTATATGAGCGTTATTTAATAAAACAGTACAAACAGATACAAAATCTATGTGTGACTTTGTTATACGAAAACATTGATAAAGCCACTTGATTCAGGGGGAAATTAAGGCGAAACCTTGAGAACATGGAGGTTCAAGCAGTTAATCATGTGTTTATTTTGTAAAAATCTCTCTCACAGGACAATGTAATTTCTGAATTAAATCAAACTGTTAAATTGACTGAATTGAATTTTGACATTTCTCAACAGTCAGCCAAACTTAAACATTTTGACATCCATCCTCCTCATGTGTGAATGTTTTCTTAATGAATGACACGACAGGCCCTCCAGGACAGAGAGGACCTGCAGGGATACCAGGCCTGCCGGGACAAGATGTGAGTGTCTGTATCTGTTTATCAATAAGAATCTGAATACACACGACTGCCATCATTAACGCACGCCCTTCTGTTTACTGCCATAAGGGCAAGAACGGCCTCCAAGGCAAGCCGGGGGATCCTGGGCCTAAAGGAGATCCAGGGGAAAGGGTGAGGCTGCTTTGAAAACCGTCCTCATTATTGGATTAGCAGGCTGGCTGAACATATTTGAATCTGATGAACTATCAAAATGCTTTTTGTTCTACGGTTTGTAAATGGTCCTAGCTGTCATGCAACCTTAAACACATTAAAGGTGAACAAGCTTTTCTTCAAAGACGCACTCCAAGCCGTGACTAATCCTCCCCTCTCTCTCTCTCTCTCTCTCTCGTCCGTCCGAGGCCTGGCTCACTAATCAGGGCAGCCATGTCGGGTCCCCTCTTTTATCCGGCTCTCTAGTGGGCCTCTGTCTTTAAACCTGATCCCCTTCCTCTACCAGCATGATTTAAGATTGGAGATCTGGTGAAGAGGCAGATTAGCACAGGGGATAAAGAATGCAAGCCAGTGAAATGTGCATGTGGGCAGGAATCCTAATTTATTTCTCTGCTCTTCCTCTACCAGGGGACTCCAGGTGTAACAGGCGAGCAGGGCCTACCTGTAAGTAAAAGCTATTGTGTTGCAAAAGACACGCACAAAACACGGAGGTGACTATCTTATTTTACTGCCTTTTCACAGGGAGCACCAGGGCCAAAAGGAGAGCCGGGAGAGGGCTTGAATGAGGTAAGAGACGTCAGGATCATTTCCTACTGGGCTCATCTGAAAAATGGTCCGAAATGAATGTGATGGTGTTATTCAGGGCGAGGCCGTGCAGCAGCTCAGGGAGGCCCTGAAGATCCTGGCCGAGAGGGTCCTGATCCTGGAGCACATGATTGGTATTCATGGTGAGGAGAAAAATAGAGGTGGAGGGAAAAGTTTTTCCAGACCTCAGAATGAACATGTTAAACGTGTAGTTTGATTTTCTGGGGAGATTATTTGCCCTCTGCCGGAGACCATGGGGAGAAGATTGATACCACTCTTAAATTTAAGGCTACAGCCAGCAGCTAAAGTTAGCCTAGCTTAGCTTACAGACTGGGAACAGGAGGAACCAGCTAGCCTGGCTCTGACAATAGATAGCAAAATTCCCTTACCAGCTCTCTAAGGATGACTCAAAATGTTACCACTCATGTGCTTAATCTGTCACACAAACAACAATTTGCTTTTTTATGACGGTGTTTTGCCAGCACATAAATGTTGTTTTTACTCCTCAGTTTTGGTCTGAACTGAACACAGGATATCTAGCGTGTTATAGCATGTCTGGTGGAGGTAGCAGGATTTTGTTACCATTGAGGCAGGTGAGCTGTTTACCTGTTTCCATCTTCATGCTAAACAAACAGACATGAGAGTGGTATCGATCCTCTCATCTAACCCTCCTCCACAAAGCAAATAAGCATATTTCCCAAAATGTCAAACTATTTTTAAAAGCAATATTTGAAGACAAACTTCTTCTTTTTTTTCTTTTGGATGATCGTTTTTCTGTCTTCATGTCTTTACATAGACAACTCTGAAGGATCTGGATTTGGCGGCATTTCGGACCCCCTGTCTTTCACTGCCATAAAGATCAAACGGCTTCTGCCTGTTCAAACCCCTCCAGTACTGGAGGAGAGACACAGACGAGCTCCCCTTTAACACTATAGTCTAATTTTGTATGTATGTGTATAATTGTGATGGATGTGGCAGTTTTTGTTTATATCATGTTTTTCATACTTTCATTATTTCAAATTATTTGCCTTCTATTGTCTTTTTTTTTTGGTCTTTTTAGCTGGAAAAACGCAGCTCTTTGCAGACATGAGATGTTGAACATTTCATCCACATTAAAAGGCTTTGTTGAGCCTTTTTGACACTGTTGCTGCATGATCCTGCGTAACCTTAGCAGCAGCAGCAGTTGTACAATGTTGTACAATGAAATACAACCTCATAAAGTGTTATGAAAGTTCTTTGGCATCTTTTGTTCCCTCAGATTAAAGTCTGCCTAGTAAACACATCAGTTTCCTCGGCTGATGTTTCAAAGCTCCTCCGGCTGCAATGCGAGTTCCCGAGAGCTGGACCCAAAATATACTATTTAGTGTCAAACACATTTTTGGAACGACCTCGGGGTTCATCCTGTGTTAGCCTGTCAAACATATTTCTTCCTTTCTCTTCTTTCTGTCTCTCTCTGGTTGCTCTGTCTTGTTAAAACTGAGGTAAGACACGACAAGCTGCCAAGAATGTCTGCTTAAAATAAAGTTAGGTGAAATGAATAGCAGCTGGAGAGCACACATCTGGAAAGCAAAAGGAAGAGATACTAAAACAGTTGAGTTTTGGCCTGGAAACCATAAACCCTGCTCGGCTGCAGCGCACCTTCACGTGACTGGCTGATGGAGACAGGATTATACTGACGTCTTCACAGACAGCCTCTGAGATTTGTTCCCAAACTGATATGATTATTGTATAATGAGTCTCTGAGAGACCAAGCCTGTTGGTTTCTGAATAAAGCTTTGGCCATCTGGTACAATCTTTGTTTTCTCCATTACAAGGTTCACGTGTTTAGGAATAGATTGCCATTTTTGGATATAAGCTCATTTGCTTTCTTGCTGAGAGTTATATGAGAAGATCAATGCTGGAGTTAGCAGCTTAGTTAACACACAGACCGAAAGCAGGGGGAGGCACTAGCCTGGCTGTCTCCAGCACTTACAACCTCATGATGACAACAATGCTGCTCTCATATCATATCATCATGCATGAAGCCTCTCAGCCAAAATAGCAGGAGGTTTTCCTGTTCTTCCTGTTCTACCAATGCCGAGAAAGGCCCTCGCACTTTACATGCTGTAAAACCACAACTATTTTATGCTCAGGTTTTTGTATGAATTAAACAAACGAGACATAACGTGTTAATCACTGAGCTTCAGGTTGGCTGGTAGGCACATTTTGTCTGTTGTTGAAAGCGAAAGAGCTTATTTCCCAAAATGTCAAACTTGTTCCTGAGCCATCATGAGCAGACAAGAGATGAACCTGTCTGTGTCTGATTAGTTATATGTTTCATAAGCTTGAGTCTTCTGATGTCTTTTAAATACTGCTGTTTTGCTGCGTTGTGTGCATGTTTCATTATCTTTTATATTAAACAGTGTGTGCTTTGTTGTGTCATTTGCGAGGCGTTACGCTCAGCAGATATCTATGTGTTGATTATTGAAGTGAGATTAAAGTCACAACAACAAAGGGATTTATTTCATGGAGTCACCACTTTATTGCACAATAACTACATTCACACATGCTATACGCCACGACTTCACAACAAGGCCAGACTATTTCCAGCCAGAAGCTTCCCCGCTCTTCTTCCTCTCCTTTTCATCTGACTGTTTCTTCTCCTCCTTGTACTCCTGCTCTTTGCCCCCTCCTTGGGTGATCACATAATACAAGTTCTCATAGTCAAGGTTCTCCACGACACCCAGAGGGAAGTTTGTAAACCTCTGATTTAGCCTACCTGTAAGCAAGTAGGTAAAAGGTTTATTGCGCTTTCCCTTTTTTTAAATCTGCTGTGCTTGTGATGAGGACGGCTGTCAGGTTTGCAGAGAGGAATCAGACACGATATTACATCTACAGAGAAATACAGAGCTGGCTTTTGCCATTCAATTAGCTCATCAGAACCGGGAGATAAGTGCGGTTATGTATCATTGTCATATATTCCACTCTGGCCTCTTTGTGCACTCTTTCATCTGTGCTTTGCCTGCCTGTTTCTGTCTTCCTCCTGATGTGCCCCCTCCTCCTCCGCCTGTTTCTCTCCTCTTGTTTTTCCTGTCTACTGAACAGAGACATGTTGATATGAGGCCCGCTTGCACGGCCACAAGGGAACAAGTCTCTGGTGCTTTTGATCAGCTGCAAGATCAGACATGTCCACAGCTCCCCCGTGTACACTCCAGTGACTGATCATGCAGTATAATGGGCAGGCACAGACAACCAAAAGATGCACACCCACACATGTTCTCTCTGTAGATCATATAAGCTTGGGCACACACACACACATAGATACACACACCCAATGCAGAGGGCCTGCGGTCCGTGTGTTGGCTCTGTTCACAGTGGGGTGGCTTGTTTGCTGGACACAAGGGAGCGAGGGGGAGAGAGAGAGATGGTGTGTGTGATTTCCCCTTTCTTGCCCTTTTTTTTGCCTTTGACAGTAAGATGGATGATTGCAATCACAGGAGCCATCAGTGAGACAGAGTGGAGGTCTATGGGGCAGTGAGACACAGCCATGGGAAACCAGCCGTCAGATTGCTGCACCACGCTGCCATGGGAACACTGTGCTGTTTATTTGTCTGGGGGTTTTGTTGTTTCATATGCATTTTCCTCTCTTTCCCCCTCCTCTGTGCGGCCTTTTGATGTACAGAACATGAAAGCTTCCTGATAAAATATGTGTAGGCTGAGCGAGAGGAGCAGAGAAGGAGAGCGTTTACGTTTCACAACATAGCGAGCCTACTGTAAGTCAATACGTCTCCTCAAACCAGTACAAATGTGATAGATTTCATAGCGATTAGACTGGTCTCTTTGATCCCTCAAGAGAATGAGAGGCAGACTTTTCACTCCCCAGTCAACGGATGTTTTTAAGAGAAACATCTGTTGCTGTACAAATGAGATTACTGTGTCTCTAGCCAGGGGCCATGTAGGTTATGAATGGCACTGTTACTGAAGAGAGGGTCTGGAGGAGAGCTGAGAAGGATCTTTGTAATAAGCTGGAGCTGGTACTTAAAGAGTTTAAATCAAATGAAATTGCCTCGGATTCTGGGTATTCATCAATGCTCACCTTCAGCTTGTTCAATGGTATCACCACCGCCCGTACCCTTGAATCGCATATCTCATATTGATACATCCAATATTTCACCTTGTTGCCAAGCAACAACTCACCTCATCCTCTGTAAACTTGTCAGCGTGTGACATGAGGTGATATCTTATCCTGCCGGAGAGGAACAGGAGAGAAGAATTACTGTTTCCATCTCTTTGACTTTGAATTAGCTGTGATCTGTATTTCACTGAACAAGATATGCATTATCTGCATGCTGGAACTTTGTTAATGATTTACATTTTTTGTACTGTACAAACTGATTCACAGTTATCTGAGTGGTGAATTCCCGCGAGAGTCATATCTGCCTCGGCGGTGCAGAGCTGTGAAGGAAATCACACACCCCTCCCCCCCGAGGTGTCCTGTTCCTTCTGGGTCAAAGACCTTGAAGGCGTTGAGAATTGTCTCCTCTGGGTCAGTTCCTGGCAAAACACAGGTAACACTGCAAGTAACATCTGCTCATCTGTGCAGACACGATGCACAGCGCACTCTCTCAGTTTCACACAATACTTTATGCGTCATATGGCTTTTCTTTGTACTGTTTTATTGGCAAATGTTCAAATGTAATATTTTGATGCTCAGGCTTTTCCTTTGGGATACAATAAAAGTGGCTTCAAACTGAAAGCCTTGACTGAAAACAAGCTGATAAAATGATCAAAAACTCGTATAATAAGTAAATGGGAACTACAGAAATACACAGCTGGCATTCTGAAACAGAGTGTATTGTGAGAGAGTACAAAATCCCCATATTGCTTTTAAACCTGTGTGTTTATTACCAATAATAGCTAATAAATACTTATCCAGAGCCGCAAAGGTGTCCCTCAGGTCACTCTTGTCAATGATACCAGAGGAGGTTGTATAGCCCTACATAGTACATGCACAGTTTCACTGTGAGCGGAGGTCCACGGCGGTTCCTTGAGTCAGATCAGCTGACGTGGGGACCAGCATCAGTCAGCAGAGACACCTAAAAGTAAACTTGACTTCTAGGCATCAAGACAGTTGGTGCTGACTGTTTTTTTCCTCAATAGATTATCACTCACAAACAGTCTGATCCTGATCAAATACTGCTTGACATTGAGTATCAATTACTCATTGCTACATTCAAATGGAAAGAAATACATGACGAGCACAGTGTTTGCACACTGGTTAATGCAGTGAACCTTCTAAACATCCTGCACAGCCTCTTGTCTACTTTGTGATCTGATAATCTCTTGAGAAACAATAAGAGGAGGGCCCTTCCTTTATATACTGTTCGGTCCCACAGCGGAGAGGTATGGCATGCCATTTGGAAGACACTTTAAATGAGGACATGTGGAAACAAGCTTCAGGACATGCAGTGGATCTGTGTTTGAAAGCAATAAGAGTGAATATGATTTCACTCACAGTAACTAGATATGCTAATAATTCCCTCATGTGCGTGAATGGGATTATGACAGGGATGAGGGGTCTGGCTGTTCTGGCCGTCTGAAAGCATTATTGCTGAGAGACGTCAGAGGTTTCAGCAGCTGTTGAGGCATCAGCTCATTATGGAGAGCAACATTACTCGCTGCCCCTCCGCCTGCAGGAAATGTCTCGTTTGACAGTGTAAAGTGTTAATTCTGTGTCAGGGCACTAACACAGAGGTGTAAATTTAAATGATCCACATCACAGCTTCTGATTCCTATCAAGTGACTCCTGAAGCTTTTTTAAAAACAGGCCCACACGGTCACCTCCCCCTTCTTTCTGCCTTATTGCTATAGCCTCAGCTATACAATACATGTATAAAGGAGAGTAAAATGAGAATGGCTGTGTAAACATAGGCAAACACTAGAGGATGTGTGGGTTAGTACAGCTGTCTCGCTCTAAAACAAGCTGTGCCTGAAGTATGAGCAATAAAAAGACAAGTTTTATCATCTAACAATGCTTTTAAGTTCATTCACTTAGGCCAGGGAGAGGGAAAAGTGTTGCAATGAAACAGTCAATGACGTGCAGACACAAATCAAGGGCTCGGAGTGCTGTTTGTGGCCTGATTTGACAAAAGCATCAACTATGCATGGCATTGAGCTAATAGTAAGTCAGATCCTGGGATACTATGATTAACATGATTTAGTGCTCAGGTACACACCTAAGACACACATAAAGAGGGAGGTGTACTTCCTGGAAATGTCTCCTCACTGAATCACACACATCAGGTTACACACTCTCTGGGAATATATATTCATTATCTATCCCCCATTTCCATTTAATTTCTTTTGAAGTATTGTGTGAAGTCACCTTGCAAAGCTGTGAAACTAGCATGAAATACATAATGCACCACAAGTGACATTTTACCACCCTTACGTTTTACGAGTTGCTGATGTTGCATGATGCCAAAGCTGAAAGAGGGGACTTTGACATATCTGACAGCAATAAATGTTGGCCTTGTACTGTGATGAATCTCAAGCAAGTATTGTCTCTGCAAGCAGATTTTTTTTTGCACTGCAATCAACTCCATCACAATTATCAGAGGTTGCCTCAAGAGACAAACAATGTGAAAGAAATATTTTAATATTAGTATGTGTTTCAAAACTATACCATATACTATGTGTAGTTTGTAATATATCGTACAAAAACACCATGAAATGATGAGGAGATGAGAGGAAATTTTGAAAAAATAGTTTTACTCTGAGGGTGTCTTCAAACCGACAACAGGACTGTAACAGTTACTGGAACAAAATCAGATACCATAACCAAACTATAATTCTTAATTAATTAATAATCACATGGTTTAATTTAAATCACATGAAGCCTGAGAGGCTCCCAAACAATCATAGTCGATGATAAATAGATACATATATAGATTTCTGTAGTAAACTTCATAGCTGATGGTCACCAGGTGGGCAGAAAGCCTGGTTACAAATGATCAGTTTTCCCATCAGTTCTGTCAGCTGCTGGAGGTGATGCAGCTGTTTCTCACGAGTGAAACCAGCGTGTCAGGTCTTTGACCACATTATGCCTGCCTCTGGTCCTCCTCACCGCCCTGCAGGCCGTGCAGTAGTGTTCAGCCCAAAAGATTGGCTGGTGCACGCTGTAGCGCCTTCTCCAGTCCAGGTGCCGCCTCAGTCGGACCGGGTTGCGCCTCAGCATCAGCAGGTACCGTGCCAGCCCCCGCGCTGTGGGGAAGTCGTCCACGTGGATGAAGGCCTCTGGGGGCAAGAAGCGTTCATAGTTCTGCCTGGACGGACCCAGGACCACCGGGATGGCACCGGCCACCAGCGCGTTCCACAGCTTCTCCGTGATGTAGTCGGTGTGCTGCGAGTTCTCCAGCGCCAGGTAGAACTGGTACTGTCCGACCAGCCGCACCACGGTGTCGCCTCCGCTGTCCTCCGGCAAGGGCACACCCGCGCGCCCGAACACATCTACCTCGACGTATTGACGGAGCTCGTAGTAGAAGGCCACGCGCGCATGGGACTCCGACCAGTTGCTGATGACCCAGGCCAAGAGGCGGGGCCGGAGGAGGCGTGAGAGCGAGGGTACGCTGAGCGGCTGCGCAAGGCGGTGCAGGAGACCCTTGACTCTGTGATCACGGGGGACCAGATACCCGTACGGCAGGAATATATCGGAATCCGTCCGGTAGCTCATTGTCAGGTTGAAAACATCCTCAAAATGCCACAGCCAGGGCGTGTGCGTGGGAGATTCGTGGTTCATCCATATCCACTTTTGCGCATGTGGCCGCGGTTCCGGTGGCAGATCAGTGGTGCCGTCAGCAACCTCCCGGTGGTGAATGATCACAGCATCAGCCTGCGGGTACGCGCTCACGTCGTCGGTGAGCGTGCACCCGCTGATCTGGTAGATCTCAAAGCAGTCCGGAAGTTTGCGGTATCGACCGAACGGATGAGTCCATACTAGCAGCGTCGCCGTTCTGTTCTGCTTAGAGACAAACGGCTGCAGCGTGAACGGGTCCGGCAGGTAGAGCTGGCAGACTCCCAGGAACAACAAGCAACCGACGATAGCCAAGCACACAGAGGAGCAGGTCCTCTTGAGAATAAGCACGCAACATTTCTCCTGCTGGGACAAACCTGAGCGCCTGTCTGCTCTGTGTGCCGTGTTCGCGGTTCTCCAGTGAGCCCCAACTCCCATCGACGCCTTTCACTTTTCAGAAACCTGTTAGAAAACCAGTCCGCTCACCTAAATGCACATATATTAAGACTTTTTCGGGAAGCGTAGTCCCTCGGATCCAGCGTTCATTGCAGCCTGCCGGCACACCTTAGTGTCCTGTTTACAGTGTGTTTCTAGTTCCAGGTGAGATGAGGAGTGTCGATAACGTCAGGTCGTTTGATAGCGAAACCGGCCACTGTCCCCAAACTGCGTGCATTGTTGTCGATTGCCCTACCTGTCCTCCACAAAGGTGGGTAGGTATTATCTGTCTTCTTGATCCAACAGCAGCATTTAAAAAAAGCGTTTGCAGCAGTGCTGTATGCGCAAACATTTTGACGTGGCAGCGTCGGTCTCAGTTCCTGTTCCTGGTGAATGGAGCTTTTGTGAGGCCTGGAAGACTGCCAGGCACTTTTTGGTTGGGTAAACACCTTTGCCTAGGGTGCGGTGTCCTGGAATAAGTAGAGGTCATTTTTTTTTAAAGAGCAAGACATATTTTTCATTCAGCTTGTAAATTTCCCTGTTTGTCGACAAGCGTATTCTTTTAGGATGGAGGTCAGGGGTCAAAACAGAAGCGTTATGGGATACTGGAGCCTCATTTGGAGCTGTGGCCGGGAAACTCATCTTCAGTTAATGAGCAAATTTCTCAGCCATCTCAGATTTCATGGATGGACTATAGAAAACCTTTTGTACTTGTCAAGATAATGACCCACACAGGAGCACCCTCACGCTTCTCTTTATCCCTAAACGCTACACGTGTCATTCACCACTAGGTGTCTCCCCCACACAAGCACAAAGCTGCCCTGCGAAGTGTCCTGTGCAGCCTGCATGCTGTGGTGACATTGGGATTTTTTTTCCCTCAGAACATGCATGTTTAATTTGGCCAATGAATAAACATTTCAGCTGGAAATTAGGCAGGCAGCAGCAAGGCTTTGAAAAGGTTTGTCGAGAATGTTTTATTTATCAGATATGACCCAACATTGAAACACCCTCTAACCAGAAGTCTTAATAAATGACTCATAGTTTTAATTTGGGCATCTAACATAAACAAATACAGGAATGAAAAATACCGCAAGTCATCCCACAGTGACACGTTGCTGTCTGTGTAAAAGGATCAGCCAGCCAGGTCGACGCATTCTGATCAAAACTAATGAAAAAATGATGAGGCGGCGGGGTTGTAAATCCTGCTCTGTGTGCTGTGTCTGATCTCTGGTGGGCAGGAAAAACACGCCGTGACTGGGACAACATTATTCCTCCCCACAGACACAGAGTATGTCATGAAGTCTGAATGTGAGCGGAAAAAAATGGCAGACGAGGAGGAGTGGGAGGAGATGAAGCAAGAAGCATGTGTGTCTCCGCTGGGCCCTCCTCCTTCCAGTTACATCCATTCACTTTTCTTCACCATGAAGCCCCCCCCAAAAAGCATATCTTTGTGTGTTTGCCTGCGTGTGTGGGTATGTGACTAGTTATCCCCATAAGAGGTTTTGTATTCTTTCTGCATTATTTATCCTCCCTTTCATCTGAACGGTTCTATTTTCAGCCGATCATTTAATGTCCTGCCCGGGGTTATCTGGAGTTGGGAAGAAGAGCACAGCAAACTCATAAGTTATGGATCCATGGCGAGGCTCAACATTATAAACACATGTATGTCTTTCCACAGAAATAGCAGAGGTGGCTGAGGTCAGGAAATGACACATAGGAATGAGTATTGTTTGTCTTCTTTCAGTTTAGTCTTGTTTATTTTAATCTGTTTTTTTAGGCAGCACAAAACCATGCAAATGTTGCTGGAAATATGCTATAATTAAAGTTGCACTGATTGGTGATATGGTGACATTTTGTTCAGCTCAAATTACAGCCGGGGTGATACACCGAGCTTGGCATAAATGTTTGCCTCTGTTTCTCCTCCTCGCTGTCGCTAGAAAAGAACTTTTTGGTCATCAAGCTCTTTCATTTGCTGTTGCAGACCTTGAAATCTGCACAGAGGGATCAATATCGCATCTTTCTGTGTTCAAACATCACTGCAGCACCTGGACACATGGATGCAACACAGCCAGGAGGACAGACGACCTAACACAAGGGATTCTCAGGTCATTTTATACGGACAATGGCAGCCATCTTTTTAGGATTTCACTTACTAATGTTTTTTACAAGTGAAATACATAAAAACACAATCTATTTTGTGGGCTTTACACATCATTTTCTCTTATTTTGTACATTTTCTAAGCCCATGTTTACCTCTACCTTCCACTGTATGTGTTTGTGTTTGTGTATGTGTGTGAGTCATACCAGCACAGGGAGAAGCATTCAGTTTTTGATGGGACCCCCAGGTCTTCACTCATCTTCCCTATTGATTTTCTCTTGCTTTCCTTTTTGCACTCCCAGGGGACGCGATGTCTCAATTGGTCCCGGCCAGTAAAGGAGAGTGTGAGCGATAGACAAACAGATAGCAGATGAGGGAAAAAACAACGGAGGGAAAGAGTGCAGAGAGAAAAAGAGGAGGAAGCGGCAGGAGGGGCCTGCGAGCTCCCTGATCACAGAGGCCCTTGCTGACCCCTGACCTTGATCATGACCTCAGAGGTTACCACATAGGTCAGAGGTTGTGTGAAAGTGCCACAGCGGCGATTCACTCCACTGCTGGGTGATGATGATCTTATGCAGCCTCCCCAGCCTGTCTGACATGATCAGTGTTGCGCTCTGCCTGCGGCTCCCAAGGGCCACACATCCATCTCTAACCCGGCCACACAAGGCCCGCTAAAAGCACCTTGCAGGCAGAGTCAATGAGCAGGAGGAAAAGGGACACAAACAGAGAAAAGTGGGAAAGCTAAAGGACAGAAAGCCTGTTTTATTTTATACCCTGTAGCTCTGTCGGGGTATAAGATCTGCTTGTATAATGGCGCTGACACAAAGAATGTGTGTTTATTTCTCTATATTTAAACTTTAACCAAATGTACATGAACTGATGAGGCTTTTTAGAGGCCAAATCTGTGGGCCCCAACACGTTCCTTCTGCTGTCCTTGTCAAGAACAATTTACGTTGTTTTTTCCTCCTCTCTAATTTTACCAGGGAGTGTAATGAAAAGACAAGTTAGGGGAGAAAAAACCCTCTCGAGTCATTCATGCCAGACGCGCATGAGCCTCTGTAGCAGGAACATGGTAATTTGTAGGTGGATTGATAACTCAGACTCTCACTTGTTCTGACTTACACTGTGTACCCCCTACTGCTTTAAAGTAATCCAGAACCCAGTGAAGCTAAAGTCAAATCCCTGTGTGTGCTGACATTCAGAGGGTTTGAGAAGAGTTCCTCGCAGTACAAAATCAACTGATTTGTAATGGTCACACGGTGTTCGCAAAAAGAGACTATTATTACTTAACTGGACTGTTTATTAATGAAAAGAAAATACTTAGTTATATGTTTTAGGTGAGATTTCATGTTTCACTGATCAGTCTGTGATGATTTAAGAGCTGCACTTTTTAGTAAAATGTCTTTCATTTCTGATGCCTTATTTTAGATGGATGATTGTAAAAAAAAAACCTAGCTGTTTTTCAGAAGGGAACATTGTCTAAGAGGCATATTTAATTTGTAGAAACTGGGTTCGAACACGGAATACAAAGTTCTTTGTAATGCTATATGGATGTAATGTTATGTTCATGCCTGACACCACGTTTACAGCAGTGTTTTTGCTATCTTGTTGGCTGGGCACTTGTATGTGCATGACACAATAAATAGCAAAAATTATAAAGTAACTGTATCTCCTAACAGTTTTTTTTTTAAACCTTTAAGCATTGATATTTGATGTTCAAAGTAAAAAAAAATCCTTTTCACATTTCTCGAGACAAATGTAATGCATTTTGGAGTTACGTCCACTTGTTATTATTGATTGGTAAGATAATGCTGAATGTTTCATAGTAATATCTTTGGTATAACAGTGTTCTTTCTTTCTTTTGGCAATGAGCTTTCTTTGTGTGAGAGTAAGAGAAAACTATACAAACACAGCATAATGCACACACTGCAAAGCTACTAAACCTGTACAGATTATCTCAGACCTGTATTTCTGGTTTGACTTAATGATAGGTAGCATCACAAGTCATGCAGGCCAAGCTAAGGAAACACTGATTAACATGGCGGAAGGGAACCGAAATGAGAGGATTAAACACAGGATTTATTGGTTCATATGCAGTATTTTGTCTTGAAAGTATTCATTATGTACCTCACAGTGCAGACAGTTACTCAGCTAAAGAAAAAAATGCAATCATGGAAAGAAAGAATTAGTAATTGACACCGACAGTAACAGGAATCGTGCTGCTTTTATGTGGTTTATCACAATAAATCTCTTAAAGCAGCTGTTCGTATGTGTTGTATAGGCTACAGTGTAATTCAGTACATTCTATTAAAAGCATGTGACTGCGTGTCACGGCCAAACTGAAGACTGCCTTTAATTCGCCGTATTATGTCTATAAGTGAAGTATAAAATAAGGCAAAGCTATTGAGGCTTCATATCAGTTGAGCACTGAGCACCATTCATACTGTACAAGGAGGGACACACAAACAGCTTCAAATCAAATCAAGTAATGACCTGAAAGTTCAGCTAATTCAAAGCATAAAAATGGCCACCTTTGTATGTGCACAAATCCAGTAAAAGAGGCGTTATTATCTATGGCAAATTCTTGTGTTATTTTTGGTGAATGCAATTAAAGTGCCGAGGCTATAAAGAAATGAAAATGATTGGAGAGGAAAAAAATAAAGCTAAACATTTTTGTTGAAGGCTGTGGGCTCTGAGCATTCAAGAAGAAGAAGAAAAAACCTCAGGGTGAATGCAGGCATGGATTTTGCAGGCCTCACAACAAACTCGACAAGTCAAATTCGGAAACTCTCAAAAAAGTTAAAAGCAACATGTGCAACATGTGCAACAGATGTGTTAGCCTGATAAACCTGAGCAGCTCGGCTAAGGCTTGGTGTGCAGAGCAACTGGCGGCTGCGGCCGAGGTGTGATGTGTGTTGAGGTGCACAGTTTGACGTAGGTATTTAGGGCACTCCATACATGCAACGTAATTAGAAATTCTTTGCATATCCACAAGCTGAGGGGGGTCAGAGGACCAGGAGCAGCCAGGGTTCAGCATGTTGCTCAAGGTCACCACGGATAGAGGAAGTATGCACATTGACAGTGTAACCACTGGGCTGCCCTGCTGCAGCAGTGATTTGGATGGATTAAAAGCACAACAGTCTCATTTGAATTACTAATCTGATTCATATCCATGCAGCGAAATAATGCCATAAATGAGAATACTGACTGGCATTCTTTGTCATATTATTGTACACTGAGAAAATCGTGAACTTGGAGATACCTTGTGCCAAGAGTAAGTCCACTCCATCTTTTACCCATTCTTAAATGGCCAAGTTCAGCAGGTCATCAGCAGCCCTGCTTTGTTGCATATGCAGACTGTACAGTAGAACCACCCTTTTAATAAAGACAAAATTAAATACCGTTCAGGTATCATGAAACTCCAATTATTAAGGTTAATTTTTATTATTGATTAGAGATGGATATTTTGTTTTAACAATTTCTGCAGACAGGCACGTTTAGCCTGGATTGTATTTTTAACAGTCCTGATTAAATAAGATTTGACTTATGTATTTTTGAACTTTATTTTTCTCACAACTGTCCTCACAACATTATGCACATCCAAAAAGGAACAAAAGCATTTAAGTGGGATCACTTAAAAATCATACAAATCACGAAATGTGTGAAGTGATGTCGAATTCGTGAATTAAATGTATTTTTTTTCTTTTATTAAAATGATGCAGTTTCTACAGAAAAGGTGAGTAGCATAAATTAGCAGCTTCAAAAAGGGGCATTAGTTTGAGCCTATGATAAAATCCAAATAGGTGCATGGGGGGAAAATCGACTTTTTATGTCTAAACCTTACTTTCAAGCAGATTTTAGAGAGGCAATGATTCTTGATGTAATAAAATATTAGGTGAATTATTCCTCAGTCCCTCACAGGTCAGAGGAAACATTGGTCCTGACTGCCCCTCCGGTGGGATTTTTTTTTCTTTTTAGATATGGCTTCCAAGTAGCCTCCTGGCATTATTTTTATATGATCTTTGCTCTCCATAATGCATAATGATCACTCAGACTACAACATCAAACATGGACTCATCTGGCACTCACGATGTCGTGTATTTCAACGTAATAAAATAAAGAGTAATTTAATGCCAGTTCGGTTATTTACCTGTAATATCTGAATGTTGATAAAAAGCTATTTAAGCAATTATAATGGCGTTATTAAGGCAACACTCCTGCATGGTGACTCCGTTCCGTGCTCTGGCTGTTCCCGGGGGTGAGCAGTGGGAGTGATCCGGTCCGGGTGTTGTGGCCGCCCGGTCCTCTCCACTGAACTCCAACCCCCGCGCTCTCTATCAGCATCTCATTCCTGTCTCAATATGTCTCAAGATGGCGGCCAATGCAGGATCGATGTTTCAATATTGGAAGCGCTTTGACTTACAACAACTACAGGTCAGTTCAGCCTCTGTTTAAATCGTCTTCTCTCTCTTCGCTTCGGCCGTCTTGTCTCCTTCGGCCGCCGTGTTTTGTGCTTTTTCGGCGGCCGCCTCGTAGGTGTTTGGGAAGAGAATTCAAGACCTCTTCCTCACATTGATGAAAGTGGCTCTCTCGCTGATCAGAAATTGATCCTCTTTGTTCAATTCAACATCGATCGGACACTGCAACTGGGCAAGCCGGGGCGACGCCGCGGGGATGCGCCGAATTAAAAACAAAACAGCGGGGCTTTGGCGGAAAGCTTTCGGTTAGCTATCTTTATTGTGTGTTCTTCAACTTTTACCGGAGCGAGTAGCCGTAGTTAGCCCGACGCTTTAGCCGCTGTAAGGTTGGATAATTTTGGGGAAAAAATAAGTGCGACTCATTATACGGTGGCGCTGTGGTGACACCAATCGCTGAGACGGGCAGCTCAGACACACAACAGCGCTTTGCTTGTGTGTTTTTCTGCTTTTTAGCTGTCAAATTGGTAAGTTTATTTGAACGCCAATGGAAACATTAGCAACCTTATCGGCTAACGGTTTTGAGGCAGTTTATATTGAAGTCGTCTCCGTGATTATGGTTGATCAACTCGGTCGATTTTTTTTTCTCGGTTTCCCCTGACGGCAATTATACACAGAAGAGGTTTTTAGAGACGTTGCCACGTCTGTGAAAGTGGACGGGACGGGACAGTGTTTGTTGACGCGATGCAATGAAATAAAATGGTAGTATAAATATGAAAGATCGTGACCTTGTTGATTGTGATGAACTCCAGAAATGTCCCAGCCTCGCGCACGCCGCTAATCTCGGCGTGCACGGAGAAGCTCCACAGCACAGCGAAGGATATGAGGGAAATATTGGGCCTATTCACTGTGTGAATATAGCCTGTGTATATTAGAGCGTGTTTGACCTATCACAAGACATGGAGACAATGGCACTGTTGTGTTTTCCCGTGGCATTTAACGTGCATTGCTGAATTTCAAATCACAATTCATGAATATTAGTAGCCCGGTCGCCGTCGTCATTAACATAAGATTGCATTATGTAGGCTAGCCCAATTGTTCAGACATTATTTTGTAAATTGTACAGGCTTGGGATTTAAACTTTTATTTGGGTCATGATGCCCCTATGACTGGCTAGACAAAAGGACAGTGAACAAGTCTTCCCAGCGGGCTTTGTGTCGCACTTATGCCACATCATCAAGGCTTCACTTCTCCTATTTATTTGATCCTGTTTGGTCCTCCTACTCGTGCCCCCTTGTTCATGCATTATGTAAAAAAATTGTGACTGCTTTCTCTTTTCTTTCCTCACTATCTCCCACCCCCTTCCTGCCCCCCCTCCCCATCTTTCTCTCCCTC
>JBBMOE010000020.1:9433131-9473574 GCA_037975065.1 Chaetodon trifasciatus
CCCCCCCTCCCCATCTTTCTCTCCCTCACCTCCCCCTCCCCTCCTTTTTTAATTTTTTTTCCCTCTCTCTTCCCTGGCCCTTCACCCTGCTTTCACCCATTTCGCCCTGTTAGAACTGGTGTGTGTATGTGTGTGTGTGAATTTGTCTGAGATCAGTCTTTTTCGTAGATTGACTGCCAGCACGGACAGTGAAGGCACTGCCAGCAGCCAGGACATGAAAAATGCATCGCATAAGTTTGTGATAAGGCCCTGGGTAATTATGGCAAAGGCCCCTATCACAAGTGATTAGTCAGGACAGTGAATCTGAGCGTGTGCAAAAAGCCTGGCGGTTGGCAGGCCTGTCTGCAGGATAGGAATCAGTCGGCGCTCGTGTGTTTGTGTGTGTGTGTGCTTGTGTGTGTGTGTGTGCAGAACTGCTCAGAACATTCACTGTCTATTATTGATGACATCTTATTTACTCTCCCTCCCACTGAGAGGCTCCTAGAGGAAAGCCTTTGGAGAAGAACCTTTTTTTTTTGTTCTTATCCGGTTTCTGAGTATAATGTTGGGTTGGTGTGATATGATCATGGTCTACACACGGCCTTGTCAGCCACTTGCTTTCTCATTTGCTTCTTCCTTGTGATCGAATGGGCAGTGTGCTCTTGGATTCGCAGTCTTATGTTGTCTGTGCAAGAGGCACCAGCAAAGGAATGTTTTTTTTGTGTGTTTCTTTTGATGATGAAAATCCAACCCAACCTAGATGTCAGTAGCTTTAAGCCATCATAGCGTCTATTCCTCAGGCTCTAACTGCTGATGTTCATTAAAATCCTATTTGATCAGTGTGTCCCATTCGCTGTGTGAGAAACTAGCTAGGTGGTTGTTACAGGACAGAGAGTGCTTTGAAACAGCACAGCGAGCTGTTAACTTGTCTTTTCTGTGTGCTGTTTTTTTTTCCCTCCCTTTCTTTCCCCCCACCACTACAAACACAAATGGGTGCAACAGTGATGCTTTTAGCAAGGTCTCGCACACTTGGAAAATGGATCAGTGATTCAGAGATGATGGCAGGGTGACAGTGAATTACAGATGGAGGAGGTTTTAACGTCTGTAATCCCTGTCCGTCCATTACAGAGTTGAGTTTCTTTAGAGGGGATCATCACTCTTCTCTCCTGTTGTTTTTTCTTTTTTCTTTTTTTTTTTTTTGACCCAGTCAAGCAGTTTGCGGGAACATTGTGTTTCTACTTGAGAGCAGCGAGAGATTGAGCTTCATTACGGGCAAACCTTAATAAGACACGAGCGAACAGCCGAGCCTAAATGTAGACCTTATATTTTCTGTGTAAACTCGGAAAATTAGGAACAGACTTTTCTGTTATACGCAATTCCCAATTTAGGCCTAATAGTCTACATCTCACCTCATAACATTTCCTGGAACAATGCACCCTAGGGCCATTTTGAAGAATAGTTCACCATGTTAGCGCACAGCTAAATAGTGACTTAGATGAAAACTGATCTACAGCCCGTTCTTCTTCACCACCTCCTAATGGGTAAATTTAGGAAAAGGGTTTCGGAAGGTGATCCCGGAGCTGTGGTCAGTGGCAACCTGAGCTGTTTAAATCTCTCAGCGACTAGCCCGCTGTTGTCTGTAGGAGTTTTAGTGTTAATTTATGAGCTGGTTGTCTGAACTCACTGGTGGGATATTTTTACCCCTCTGTTGCTGCACAGGCTGGGGGAGCATAGAGGAAGGGGCATCACGTCATGCTTTTACTGTAGCCAACCGCTTCTCTGCCCAGTGACAAAACCTGGCACTGGGACTGAGGGTTTCACTGTGTGTTGGTGGGTGGTGAGCGACTAAGCATGAGTCAGAGAGAGGGACGAGTGCATGTCAGGTCTTTGGTCTGCCCTCAGTCTACTTTGGTCAGGGCTATGTCATCCTACTTTCTAAGAGGTTATAGTGTGTCCTTATGAACGATACACTCCATAGGACTGAGAGGAATGTGCAGTTCTCAGAAAACTGCGGAAAAAAAAAACTTCTCCTCATCTACTTTATCAGTGGCTAATTCTCAGCGGAGGCCCATACTCCCCAACTCTTCAGTGATTTAGTGTACGTCACACTCGGGCTCAGTTTCTTCCCCCTCCCTCTGCTTTGAGGAGTGTCTACACGAGATACAGTTTAGCACAAAAAGTCCATGTATTTTACTCTGTGAAAGTCGATATCAGAATATTACACTGTTTTACCGTGCATTAAAAAAGAAATTTTGGCCAATGTTGTCTGATGATTGAACAAAAGATAAAAAAGCACTTAACAGAAGTCTAAAAATAGGGGTGCCCAAACAGATGGAGTCAGCAGCTCTTAATGCAGGCTTTATGCAGAAGTGTGTGACAAACAGACATGTTTCCTTATAAAACCTGAAGGTGTGGAAGTCTCTGCGTATATGTCAGAAATATCACATATTTCTGTTTTTTCTTTCCTCTGTTTGTGCTTGTAGATTAAGAAACATTGAATGTGGCTGCATTGCATTTGAACCAGCTGTAGTTCAGATGGTTCACATGTTAACATGAGATGCAAATATTGTAATGTAAAACAACATAATAGAATCATTTTGTCTCCTCTTGTACAGAGTAAAAATCCCTGATTGTAATCCTGGTCATAATACTTAGTATTATCATTTAATCACTGCGAGTGCTTATTTTTTTTACCCCCAGGAAACCGGTTTTATGTTTTTATTTCATTCATAAGTTGAAAATATTTTGTTAGCATATGTGCAGAAATGGTATTCTGAGCTATGCCTGAAAAACTGGGTCAACACACCACAACAACAGTCAAGTTTTTTTTTTTTCTGCATTTCATGTGTTCATCACAACTGATTTCACAAAACCTGGAGACTGACAAGCAGTTAAAATTTAAGATGCCATGTTCCTCCACAGGCTGATTGTTAGCATCACAATATAATAGAGGGGCCCTTCAGCCCATGTGAATCTTCTATATCTTGCCCGTTAAAGTACATGTACTGCTTACACTTAACTTTCTAACTTTTTACTCAGCTTACTTCCTGCTACTCTGAAAAATACTAAGATTTAGACTTTCAGTTTTAGCACAAGCCATAAAAATGTCACAGCCAATATTTTTAGAAATATGTATTTTTGTCTTGGCTTGCTCAATCAATACCCAAGTAAAATCTTCTTAATATGTGTCAGCAGTGCTGCAGCCTGTACTGTAGCTTTTCCAGGTGGGATCACCGGCCAATACCCTCGTCTTACAAAAATATCACAGTGCTTTACTTTTGGTAATAGTTATTGTGCATGAAAATGTGACAGAGATTTGTATTTGATGGAGCTCATAATCACGTGAAAAAACAATCTTGCTGTATTGCTTTCATATTTCCCACCGCATAATACTAAAACACTTTAATGTAGTGACACAGACAAAACTTCCTCTCAGCAACCAGCAACAAGAGCATGGGGGGCAGTTTCCAGAGACCTATTTTCAAGTGGCAGGCATTATTTACAGACCCACTTGGAGACTCTCTCACCTACAGCATCATAGAGTTTCACCGTATCTCATGACAGAAGCATCCATTATTCTGCTGCTCTGTATTCCAATAGAGAGAGTTTGGGCTTCAATGACTCGACACTTCTCTTTAGGCCCGCTTTGGAATCTACAGGCGGTTTCCACTTGTAAGTTCTAGGATGATGCCCACATTATTTAAAAATCAAGCGCACTCTTGAGACGGTGCCTCCAAGGCCGATGTAATCTTGTATAGTCTATTGTTCATCTTGTAATATAAGCCTAAGGTTTTCAGTAAACAAAAATCTTGCATTGCCAAGGGGAAAAAACGTCTGTTCTCGTCCATAGTTGACTGGTAAAGTAAGAATGCACACACAGTGAGGTGCAGACCAGCAGTGGGCTCTGGTCCAGTATCTTACGTGTAACTGAACAGTCCAGTCGAACACTCTTTTCTTTACCTTTTTCTCTCTTCCTCACCTTCAGCCAGGTGATCTAATTTAAAATGCCAAGTTTTTGTTTAAATAGTCAATACCTGTTGGTTTTCAGAGGTGTGTCATCTACAGATAATTAAACATAATTGATCCTCTTTTTATTCGTTATTGTCACGCACATCTTGTGTTGTTGTGTAATAAATACAGCTGCAGTTAACAGTTATTTTAGAGCTGCAACTGAAGGCTTTTATTATAGATCAACCTGCTGATTATTTTCTGGATTGATTGAATAATAATTTGGTTCATAAAATTGCCAAAAATTAGTAAAAAAAAAAAAAAAAAAAAAAAAAGCCTGCCACCATGTGTGATGATGTCCTCATATTGTCTTTTTTTTCTTTTTGTCTGACCAGCAGTCAAAAACAGAAGGACAAGCAGTTTACATTTACATAGAGCACAGAAAAGCAGAAATCCTCAAAACTGAGGAGCTGGAACAACCAGTGACTGCTGGCATTTTTACTAGAAAAATAGCTGATCAGTTGTCAAAGTAGTTGCTGATTAATCTTCTGTCATTCGAGTCATTTATTTTGTTTTTCAGTAATACATCATTCTGTCCTGTATTTTCCATTCTTCAGACTCATTTTACACCGTACACGCGGTACATGAGGATTAGAGTTGAGTGAGGAAACCTAAGAAATGTGTGGTGAGGATAACTCTGAATAATGACAGGTTTGGTGAAAAACTGACATACAGCAGCCATGGAAATGTGAGCTTTTTGAACCCGTTTGATTGGTTGTTAAGGTGAGGATTTCTGATGACCCAGCGAACCGAGCCTGGGCGAGATCTGCAGTATTTTGAGGAATTAAACAAGATGTTAAGATGGAAATATAAACAGAGGCAATGGACCAGAAAACGAAATGGAGTCCCATTCGCGCAAGGTACCACAATGTGATAATTTAGACCGACTGCAGACTGTCACACAGTGGGGGCCAGTGTTCGAAACATTTCTGACAAGTTTGCCTGAGCGCACTGCTGAGTTTGAAGCTAATGCATCGCTTCATTGTTCAACAGACGTGTACCTCTGCTGCCTGCTGAAATCTGTTCCTGCAGCAAATACTCTGTGGCCCTCAGCGTCTGGTGTAGCCAGGCTTTTTGGTGAACCACTTGCCCTACCTAATTTTAGTGTTGTTTATCTCACTGTTATCAAGGAGTCTGGGCTAAATAAGGCCCGAGGATCCTTATGTACAGACCTCATCCCATGTCAACCCATGACTCCTGTATCAGTGTCCTGTTAGATCATTGACCATAGGTATTGAATTCTAATAGGCCTATTGGTGTGTCCTAATGGTCTAAGTATTGAATTATGATATTGGCATGGGCTGATGGCCTCAGGATTGAATTATGATATTGGTGTGCTGCAGGCTAATGGTTCTTGGTATTGAATTATGATATTGGTGCACTTTGATGGCGTAGGGATTGAATTATGATATGGCTTGCTATCTGCTAATAGCTCACTCTGTGTAATTTTCAATGTCAGTCATGGCTTCGGTTGCTAGATCCATAGCTGGCCTTGAGGCTCAGCCAATCAGGCTCATCGAATTGGAACAGCCTTCAACCTTTAGCCTCAGTTCTCGCTCCAATTTCTTCGTCTGTCACTTGTCTTGCATTCAGTCCATCCAGGAGTTTATGATTTGCTACAGCAGGACTTTTTATGTTTAAAAAAAAATAAATGTTTCATGTGAATAATGCTAAGGTGCACTGTTTCTTGGTTATGTCTTTACACCACCCTATAAATCCCCCTTTTTTTAACTTTGAAATAAGGGATGGAAGAAATGGTCACATGTCATCCTCACACCTATAAGGTGATGAGATGTTTGATGGTTTAATGTGTGTCTGGAATTGCCGTTTTCATACACCACCTTGTTTTATAAGGAGCTTAATGTTAAAGTAATGGAATTGTAATGGCCCTTAATCTGAGCTAACTTCATTTCTGTTAGTGTCCACACCTTTGCAGTGTTTATGTTGAGCTCATTCCCATTTTGGTAGTTTAAAAGCAACCAGAGCTGTGATGGTCCTGCTGCCAGCTCACAGAGTAAATGGACGGCCTGCTTCTGTGTCAGCCCTCTAAAAATAACACAGACTGCTGGCTGGGCTCAGCAGAAAACTACCACCGATTATGATGATTCAACTACCCTGTATTCACAGGTGCGTGTATGTGTGTGTTGGATGGGGGTGGTTTATGCTTAACAAATTGTTCACTGCAGTCGGTATGCTATTCACTGGTCTAGTTTTACGTCGTAGGGTGGCGAACTTTGTTCAGTCAGAGGAACTTAAAAACTGCTGAGATACTGCTTATGTGTATTTTTTCAATTTTTGAGGCATGATCAGGAACGAAAGGCTGTCTTACTTCAGTTTAGTAAACCAAAATCAAATAAAGTAGCTTGAGCTACTGCAGCACCCTGCTCTTATTACTGCACAAGCTTTGCCTAACGCACAGTTAATACACTTAAGGCCAGTCCGTGGCTTTGTCTATCAGTTCATGGGAAATTCCCCACAAATGACAGTCCTGTATCTGTTAAATTCATTGGACGTCCTCAGACAGTACCTTAACCTCTCCCTGACATTTGACCTGAGCAGCTGTCAGACTGGAGCCAGGGGTCAGAGTTGGTCTGGCCTTTCAGACCCCAGCATGACCTGGGCTGTCTGACTGGCCTAACCTCCAGAGCTAACAGATGACGACTTTACCATCTGTCTTGCCTTAAACAGGTCTAGCCTCCTTGAACTTGAACTTGTTTGGCTGTGGAAAGAAGAAAAAAAAGAACTCAAGGGAGAAAATTGTCTTACAATTAGCCCAGACTGTTTTCCTATGCTTATGTGTTTGTTTATTTTTGAAGGATGACAGAGTGAATAATCAATTTCAGACTTAACTTTTTGTTTAGTTATTTGTGAATAATTTGTGAGCTCCCGCTTGAGTTGGAGAAGTTTCTGTATGCCACAGTTTTAATGTGTGAAACTGGATGTAAATCGCTTAGCTCTGTAGCCTGCCGTCTCTTTTTTTAAAAGTGAGAGTTGTCCTCTTGAGGAAGGGGGTAGGGGGAAGGGACTATGTGTTTAGTAGACACAGGCTCATCCGCTGACTGCTGTCTGACCCTGAGTTCAGCGGTATGGTTATTAATAGGCCCAGAGGCCTCAACTTCCAGGAGGCCCTCTGATCAGCTCCAGATGTGGAATGAGAGAGGACAATTCCACGTTAGCCTCTCCATGTTTCACATGAAGCAGAAAGTAGGGAGATAGGCATTTGGTGAGACTGATAAAGAATGGGGGAGGGAGGAAGGGAGGGACAGGAGACCTTTCCACAGCAGGAGTGTGTTTTGCGAGTCTTTGTTTTCATGTGTGTGTGTTTTTTTCGTTTATTACACTCTTTGCCCTCAGACCAAAAGACCATAAAAACGTATGGCATCACCATGGTGACCATAATAACTACCTATAAAACAGCGTGTAAACTGTGAAATAAGACAAACAGACCAGAACAGCCCTGACTGGCTGGCTGGCTGACTGAATGGCTGCCTTCCGCCATAAAACTATTTGAGAGCCAGACTGAAGGAATGCCTTGGAGGCTGCTGTGGCTGTCACGACACATGAAAGGATTAGGCTCTGTGTTTTATCTCCTCTTTATCTGATGGTAATGGATAAGCTGAGTGTAGCCTATCATCTGACGCTTGGGCCGGGGGTTTGATGTTTTAGTAGGGTGACGGTTTGTTGAGTTGACCGCTTTGGTCTATTGATTGCTGTTTGATGGTTTTGATATGTAGGCTGTGTGGAACAGGTCAAGTCTTTTATGCAGTGAAGGCTCCAAATAGCTTTTAGCTGTCCTTCACTCCCCCCATTACTCCAGTGGTTCGTTTGATGTTTGGATCAATCAATAGAAAGAGCCTGAGCTCTTACACATGCTCCATCCTACTTCCCACTGAGCTCAATTCCTCTTCCTTCATTGTGCAGGCTTTATATCATATTCTCTCAATGCAGAATAAATGATATAATTACAACCCATTACGTAGCCTAATGCAAGCTAATTATTCTGTCATTACTGTAAGGATTAGCTATGCTCATTCTCTCTTTCTCACTGTGTTTCTCTGCCTTTTCCTCTCAAAAGTCGTGCAAGCAGAGCAGAAAACTCTTACTCATAAAGGCTGAGTAAGACTTAGCCCCGGGACATGCTCTGTTGACGTTGATCGTATAGACCATGGGTGTCAAACTCAGTCAGAAGCCTAGGCCATGCTGGAAAATACTGACAGCACGGGCTGGACACATTAGGGTCTAGATATATCTAACCTAATGGGGCATTTTGATATACGCTTTTGATTTATGCGTGTGCGTGAACACGTTGCTTTTATAGGCTATGGCACAACTCCTGCTGATGTGTCATCATCAGGCGTCTAGAAAATTACTGCATACAGCAGATAGACATGGCTAAATTAAAATGTGGAAAAGGGCATCATGCAGAGCTGGGATTTAATGTAGGAGAGGCACATGAGAGAGATGCAGACCTTTTTCACTGTCCTTTAAGTGTGCCAACAGCATGAAGCAGCTTGTATTCCTTAAATGGAAGTCTAAGTGAATTACTACTAATCAAATAGGCTGACGAATTGAGAACAGATCTGATCTTAACTAAATTAGAGCAACTTTGAACTCTTTTCTATTGTTAAGGGTCATAGACTTTTTAGGCCAAAATGACTGGCTTGTATATGAGTGTTGGACGATCAGTGGATTTCTACAGTCATAACATTTGTAGGACGCACCTGTGACCCTTTCACTAACCACCGACGGTTACTTGCATGTGCATTTGATGTCGTAGCGGCGATGAGTCCTTGGGACCTGGTCTTGTATATGTGCTGCAGGGCCTGGAGAGCCCCACTCTTCTCCCAGACTTGATTAATCCATATCGCCCCTCTCCATGATCGCAGTTTCCATTTTTTAGTCCATATCTGTGCACTCATCCCCTCCCCAATCTCCTCTCACTGGCACAGAATGGCTTCCTGGCAGAATGGAGGCATTAATTCAGGGATGAGAGGTGTGATACTCTCGCTCTCTCTCTCTGGTTCTCTGTGGTTCTCTCTCTCTATCTGTGCTCTGTTTGTAATGCGTGGCCTTTATCGTAGCTGAAACAGCTCACTACCCTCTGATCCTATCTCAGATCTCAATATCCTCGCCGTTCCACCCTGTAAACGCAGGGATGAAAAATCTTGCCCTTTCACCAATGCATTACACCCTAGCATATCGCCATACCCCTCTCCTCCCATTGCACCCTCCACACCACTCACCCTTTGTGACACAGGCCTCCAGCTAAATTCGAACTCTGCAAAATGAGACCAAGTGAGCTGCACTTCCTCCATGCCAGAAACCATCTTAGTCTCATTATATTTGTATTTAGGCTCACTCCTGGCCTCTGAAACCCCTTGTCAGACAATAGGTCAGGCAAAATAATGACTAGCTCTCAGTAAGCTTCGGGAGAGTAAAGGCTTGGATGTTGGGGAGATAAAACAACAACCAGTCTCTCAGCAGAGAAACATGGATCAATACAAACGAGGCTGCGGTGTAAAAAGGCTGTTTTTGATCCAGGCTTGCGTCAGCTTTAGTGAGGTGAGTCTTGACAGCTCCTGTGCTGTTGGTAGATATGGATCTGTGTTCAAAAAAAGGAGCAAAATGCTCAGGGACCACAAGCGTCTTGTAAGACTGTGGAGAGTGGTAGGCTGACCCCCCGCCCCCAACCGCTCTGCACACAAACACAGATGCGCACACAGTTGCACAAACACACACGCACACAAAAGTGTTTAGGCCTCAGTTGTCACTGTGAAACTATTGTGTTAGCTTGTGGTTAAGAAAACTTTGCGGCTTTGACTCCAATGGGTGAGAGGAAAAGCAAAAAACGGAGATTCAGGAGGATATGACTTGCGTCTACAAACCCTGTGTGGTTTGAGAAAACAGCATCTGCTCTGCTGGCACATTTAAAGTTGTGCACCCCGCTATGTCAAAGGTAGAAAGGCAGACAGGCAGCCAGGATTGTAGTCTCTTATCTGTGCTGCTGTTGTGCTGTGTTTTGAGGGGGCGTGCCTGTGATCTGTGATCATGTACCGTGTCGTTGTAGCAAGCGTGGCTGTCGCTCCTGACTGAGCCGCCACCCCACAACCCCACCCCCACACAGTAGGTTTGGCATACAGAACAGTCAGCCGCATAGGAGGTGGAACACTGAGGGGCGATGGAGGTGGGGGGGTTTCAGAGGTAGGCCTCGTAGATTTTAGATAAGACATCTTTCCAGACGCCTTTACTGTTTACTATCAAAACCACATAACAGCCTCAGACATGTCAGAGATAAAAGGAAAGATTAGTGACTGCAGTGGCAGGACAGAAAACTTCATCTCTTAAACATCTGTGTCATGTTGCCAAGCACAGAGGCTGTAAAAGGCTTCTCACTCTGTGATGCACACTGAAAAGTTTTATTTTAAAATATTAGCCCCTTCTGTATTGTGACTAATACGGTGTTAGCATTGCTGAGAAGAAGTGAATGCATTTTGTCTGTCTCTTCCTATGCGTGGCTTGAATTCAAGAGTGGTACTCCATTAGATTAATGTGTAAAACATGCACCGAATGCAGGGCAGTTAACCTACATTGTGTTTGGACTAAAAGAGTAGTGGCAGACTACTTGGCATGTGTGACTGCAGACTAGGTGTAAACAGCGTTTCTAGCACTTACAGTCCCAATTATTCTACAGAGAGTGAGATCTAAAGCAAATCCTTGTGTGGTGTTCTCTCCTCCGGCGTGCGCTCCTGGTCACTGTGGCAGCACAGACGGCAGCTGCAGATTGACTTCATACTGTGTACATAACAATAACTTTGTTGTCATTCCACCAGCCTATCTGTCTCGGCATCGTCGGAGCGTGAGGGCATAAGGAATTCCATGAAGTTTTGATACCTCAATTAAAGTGCGTCTGTCTCCTGTTATCTCATTTAGTCTGTAGTCGATATGATTGGCATAATCAGACATGCCTGATTGGTGCCTCCCATTTAATTAATCAGTCTCACTGTATCATCACCTGTGGCTCATTAGAGTAATTAGAGCAAATTAGTCAGATAGAAGGCCTCTCTCTGCTTGCAGATGAGTGGAAGGAATTTCATTAGGAGAGATGAACACAGACACACATACACCTTGGGTCCGATGGCCGGTGGTAATAGGATTTGTTTACCCGTGACACGTTATCGGTGATTAGTATTATGGCCACAGACGGAGAGATTCTCATTTTCGTTTGGCCCAGCCTCGCCTCCTAGCTGTGAACATAGCTCTCCATGCCAAATTTCGCTGGGCGAACATGTTAGCAGACTTCATCTTTTGAAATGGAGTTCAAAAGAATGTGGAAAGACTGGGCTCCCCAAGTTACTGCAGCGGCCCGTCTGTGCATTCATGTGAGAGCACACGCGTGTTGAGCAGTGTGCGGGAGGCTTCTTGGCCAAGTCGGTGTTGAAGTCTCTCTAGGGAGTGTTGGCAATCTGTTCCAATCGTCTTTACAGCTGACCAGACGACCAAATGAACCAGGACAGGGACTGCTGCTGTGGGCCAGTCCAGCCAAGCCAAGCAGGGCTGTTACAGCAATCACACAGACATTACAGCCCACTTAATGCTCCCCTGCACACACCATATTCCATCGTCTGCTAAACTAGACAGTGCTGTCCTAACCAGCCATAGCCAGATTTAAAAATAGCGCTGGAGTTAATGTGAATGGTTAAATGAATTAATTCACCAGTAAATTAAACCGTTTTTTGAGGTTTGAAAAGTAAAATGTTTCAAAGTCAGACCAAGGAGAGCCAGAGAGTATTGACCTCGAGACTGAAGGCCTGAAGGCCTAAAGGCCTGAGCACGCAGTTTTTCATGCATGTCGTTTGGTGCACAGTGAAGCATCAACATAAGTGCGGTATTTGCACTTTGCCAATGCAATTACTTATCTTTCTTGTCCTTACATGAATCCTGTATTGTCAAATATAGACTCCTTTAAATGGCATGTTTTGTTTTTTTTGTTATTTAGAGTTTCCTCATTCATGTCTTGGCTCCTTGTCAGACATGTTAATTTGGAAGGTTTATCAAACTAGCATGTCAAACATGACTGAAAGAAAATCCCAGTGGTATGCCAGATGGCAGAGCCCCTGTAGAGCAGACTTGCCTAAAGTTAACAGTATTCCCCTCCAAAAGTTTGGAGCTTGATGAAGCCAGCAAAATAGCTCAATTTAGTTGGATGGTTAGTGGATGCTTCTTAATAAATTCCAAATTACTGGTAGTTAGTACTGGTATGCATATTTGCAGTTCTAGTCTGAAACAGTTTTTCAGTGTTTTACAAGCCTTGTGCTGCTGACCTCTTTGTTCAAACTGAATCATGCAAAGGCTCTAACCAATCCCTTTGGCTGCCCAGCCCGCACTCAGTGTTGCCGTTTGTGTTCACTGTCACGACTTTAGATGGATAGTGACAGATGTCACCATTCCAGTCATTATAAACATGAAAGGTCTTCATCTTTCTATTTAGCCATCTATTAATCTAGCTATCTGCTATCTTTAGTCACGACAGTAATATAAACTGCGATGTGGGTGTTAGCAAGGATCAGGTAGCTGGACCGATTGGGCACTGACAGTCCTCACTGCAAAGAATTCAAACAGGTTATCCTTAATATTCATATCTGCAATATCATTTTAGAGTAAATATCAACCAATTCTAAATGTGGGCAAGTAGCTGTACTTCTATACAATACTACAAACTTGAGAATATCACCTTATGAGGAAGTTGCATCTGTTGGACCTATGTAAATCTTCTGAAACCAGTGTCAGAGGAAACAGTCAGTTTGACACGTTGAGTACACATTTAGCCATTGAAATAAAATAGCTGCATAGGAAAAAGCCTGCGTCAAACACTTTGTAAGTTCAGTTTGTTTTCATAAACTGCAAAACCTTAAACACATTTGCACCACTGTGTTTTTTATCGTTAACATTTTCTGTGTTTCCAGCTCGAGTCTGCACCTTTGTAACATGTAAACTGACCACAGTTCAAGTCCAGTTATATTTTTCTTCAAACCCACACTCTTCAAAAACAGCAGAGCAAATCCCCAAACATGCTTGCTCAGTATTTCACTTTAGGTACTTCAATATGACCTAACTTATTGTGCTTGTAATATGTTGCTTAAAATGGGAACAGCATTGGTCTGTAACTGTCCGTAAGACTTGATGTGTGTGAACGAGGGGCCGGCAGCAGGGACTGTGCACTTCTGGATGTTACGCTCTATCAGCAAGATGAGTGTAAAGTCTGCCCGTGTTTGCTGATGTGGGCGGAGAGTTTGCTGCATAGTCAAAACCTGACTGGGTCTGAGGGTCTTTTTTTTTTCTTCTCTAACTGAGACCATGCCCATAATTACTTGCCCACTTGGCACTGAATCAATCCTCTTCCATGTGTGATGTGTTTATTTAGCTTAGCAGTGAGAATTTTTTTTTTGGAATGGGGATTTGGTAACACATTGGGATATACGCAGGGTTTTGGAAAGGGATTGGACAGAATCAAGGACGTCAGGGATTGGCACATGACCCCCTAAAGCAGAACCCTGGTGGAGAACTGTGGTTATTTCAGTTTTGCTTAGAAATGGAGCACATTAATCAATTTATTTGAATCTGATTTCCTTAGCTGAAAATAGATTTACCTGAAGTTTGCATGGACTCATTTGCATATCAAAGAGCATTCTAAGTTTAATAAAGAAACTATTTGTTCCAAGATTATTTATTTCAACTCAATAAGCAACAATATGATGTTATGAGACAAAAGTTAATACTACAAGAGCCAAACAATGTTTTAGAGGCCGTGTTGATTTTAGATGGTGCAAACCAAACTTCATTTCAATATGTTGCGTTTTAATTAACTTACTCAAACCATTCTTCAATTTGGATGCACTTAATTGTGTCCTGAACACACACGCACACCTATGCACGCACATACTTCATAACCAAGGGCCTGTACTCTGTTGGGCCTCTGTGGTATTTCACTCATGGAGTGATTTAGATCACGTACTCCAAGAGGAAGAGTCCATAATTTCCAAATTAATTCCTCGTGTTTAATGGTACAACTTGAATAATTAACAGCATTATCTCTTTGCTTTTGGGATATACCTGAAATTACCCTGTTAGCCGCTTTCTGATTTCAGATCAGGCTTTAAACTGAAGTGTTTTACTGATTTATTATATTAAAATGATTTTGGAAAGTAAGCCTGAAGGCCTAATACATCATATTGTGATTAATATCTGCCAGTGACTAATATGTGTTAATATCTTGAACCAACTGGGCCTTATATTTTTGTTCCTGTAGCTAATCTTTACCAATATAATAATTACACCTCTATTCATGAACTAGAGCATTCATTTTTTGACAATTAATTTAACGTGATTAAAATTTATTAGGTTCCTCCTTTCATCAAGCGTTGCACAAGCTTCTGCGCACGCTCGAATTCACTAACAGATAGTGCAGCTGCTCCATGGCCATGGGCAGACAGGCTGCTACATCAACTGCTCCATGGGCAGTAAGAGCAAGATGGCATGTAAGCAAGTGAGCAGTTTTTTACTTTTTTTTTTTTTTTTTTTCTCAAACGTCCTGTGCTTCTGCATGCAATCCATTGCAGAGGACAGAAGACCAACATTTGTTATATTTTTTTATGGTTTGTGGATAAAACGAGATCACGGCTGGTCAGGGAATAAACTCAATGCTGATGGGGGTAAAAAACCCTAATTAGTACTTGATCACACTATTTCTTTAGAGGGTTGTATTTTCGTGTGTGTGTTCGGGGGTGTGGGTGATGTGGGGCGGTGGGCGCGTGTGCGTGACTGTGTGTTTTGGGACCTTGTCAGCAGACTGAGCCACAAGGGCCCCTGTGGTAATGTGTGTATTAAATGATTAGTGTGTTAGTTAGCATAACGGCCCTTCAGCAGCGTTTAATCACTCTCAGGGGTGGGCGGCCTCACAGGAGGTGGATCGGAGGGGGGAAGAAGTAAAGGGGGAGGCGGAGTAAAGGGAGAAGAGAGAGATTTAAATGGAGGAGAAGGTACTGCTGGTTGAATGAGTGAGTGGATGATCTGTAGCGAGCATGGAAAAAATAGGGGGGGGAGCGAGCGTGACAGAAGGCAAGAATCCAACAGAAACATAATCCAGCAACACTTACACGCTCAGCAGAGAGAGATACAATCTTTACAAGGCCTGAACGTCTTGTTAATGTCAGCACTTGGCCCATCATCTGGAACAAGTCCCATAAATAGCTATTAATAACAATGCAAAATGGATGTGGATAAAGGCGGGCCCTGTGTCAGCCTTGACAACACTGCTGTTGTTGATAATTGTGCTGTTGTTATGTGGGGAGAGGAGGGGTTGTCTGGTACAGACAGTCAATAATTGTTGTGAACTGCATGTGTGTAGTAGTAGTAGCAGTCTATTGCTTCAGAGGCTGTCATGCCCGACACAGTGATGACTGATTGATTGAATTCTGACTGACTTCTGAATGGCTCAGCTATTGCTTATGCTGGTAGATGAAACTACTGGTCTAGATGAGTTTTCCTTGGCGGGATGTCGGTATTGTGGTTCTGTTCTCTGCCTCTGCTGCGGCAACATACTGGCCAAGTTCAGCTGAGGCAGGATGGGTAGTTTTGCAGCATGCCAGATGGGTCAAGGAGTCTGCTGTCTCTTCTGTGGAGCCCATGTCTTTTTATCCCGAATGATAACAACGATTGTGACTATAATGACCGTAACAGTAGTAATAAGTATGATAAAATGTGCAGATCTCGTCTTGGCCAACTAAAACAAGTTGTGTGTTTTGTATTGCAGAAAGAACTAGACGCCACCGCCACACAGCTTGCCAACAGACAGGACGAGAGCGAACAGACCAGGAAGAAACTAATCGACCTGAGCCGCGAGTTCAAGAAGAACACACCAGAGGTGAGAAAATCAGATATTCGCGGACACGCACCAACACACAGCTACGCATATATCCTGCAATCCTTTTGACAATCACGGCTTGCCTCTGTGTTTCTCTGTGTCTTTTCTCCTCTTCATAAATGTAGCGGTGATTATTTACTGAGGAAGCAGGGGAGGAGTAGACGGTGCAGAGATGCGGGCTTGGCTCCCAAAAATAGTCTCTCCATTAGTTTCCCTGAAATCCTAAAGAGACAAAACAGAAAACCCCTCAGGAGTTTGTATTATCTGACCTAGTTTTTTATGCGTGCAGAAAGTGTGGTCCGTGAGTGTGTATGTGAGAGTGAGAGAAAGGAAAGAGAAAGACAGAGAGAAAGAGAGCGAGGCAGAGCAGGAGGGAGAGAAAGAAAGAGAGTGTGACAACACTACTAAGTGGGATCAGGAGGGAATTCTGTCCTGTTCCTATGTTCCCATCACTCCTCCTGGGAATATTTGTTTCATCTCTGTTACCAAGGCAACACATTTTAAACCACACAGCGAAAACAAAGTATTGTTGTGTTATTATTGGTAATGTCACCATGGTGAATTATTGATGGTAGTATGAATTATGTATGAATGGAGTAGACGGTGGATAGAAAATTGTCAACTCTCGGTGGAGTTGACAGTAGGCCTATTATAGTTACCACAGGATGAGGATTGTGACTATTGACTTTAGCTTGTAGCCCACCCGGTGTAGAGTGATATACAACAGAGGAAACTGTACCTACATACAAAAGACGCTAATTTCACTTTACCCTACACATTCATCTCTAATCTCATTTTCAAGTGTAACCACATAACTAGCAGCACACACGGAGGTGGAGAGGCACACATACGGAGGCAGAGAGAGGAAGAGAGACACATGCACACAAAGAAAACATGCAGAGAAGCAGAGGTGCACACACAACTACACAGAGGCAGATAGCCTAGATCACAGAACAGGACACACACATTCATCAGTGTAACAAGGCTGTGATTTAGGAAGGCTCCTCTGGCGTCTGTGTGGCCCCTGGCATCTCCCTGGTATGTGGAGGAGGAATCTGAGCCAGGCAAGACGAGCGACAGGATTCATTACAGGGCTGTAACAGGCTCAATAGGAATCAGCACTAAAACTCTCGGCGTTTGGAAGTGTATAAGCATCAAGGCTGCCTACCAAATAGTCTGGTTCGTAACGTGCGATGGCCTGCGCTTGATTAAAAATGCCCCGATCGTCTTGTGCGCCATCGCAGAGCTGTGTTTTCTGTCTCTTGCGTGGCTGGCTGTGTGTGTGTGTGTGTGTGTGTGTGTGTGTGTGTGTTTGTGTGTGGCTGACCAGCCTATGGAGCGGGGCTGTCAGCTCTCTGTGGTCCGCACCAGTCAGCGGAGATCACAGTCACATCAGATCAGACTGCATTAGGCTGAGCGGGAGTCCGTCTCTGATCCATTATTCAACAACCAGGAGACCGACCCACGTTGACTGTGTCTAGTCTGCTGAGCTGTACTCGGCGTGAACTGCACTCATGGTCTGCATAATAACACACATACACACACACAGGCTTTTGTAGCATTTTGAAAGTAGTGCAAAGAAATGCAGCGTGAAAACAAAGTTTTCATAATTCATTAGGACTGACACACTGTTGGATTTTTTTTTGAGACTACATCTCACTGTGCCTCCTAAGTTGCCTGAATTATTCATCCAGTTCTTAATTTCCTTTTAGTTAGTCAAGGCTCCTCTACCACACTGTTATAAAGGCAAGGGTGGGAATGGTTGTAAAATGTCCCAAAGATTGCTAGCCAGAGGCAGTGGTAGTAAAACAACTTTGAGTGTGCTTGTGTGTGTATGCGCACGCATGCACATACACACGTTTGTGTTTAGCTGCAGGGCAGACAGACAGCGAATGGGAGTTCCATACTCCCTGGAGGATTCCTTGGGCTGGCCTGTCTGCTGTCTGCCGGCAGCTCACACACCAGCCATCCATCTCCTGCTGCCTGGCCCCCTCCACTCCCCTCACTACACACACGTATACACACACACACATACACACACAGATTGACCATGGTGTCTGCGTGCATTGTTATGTTATATGGTCATAAATCTTTGGAAGTGGAGGGGGCAGGGGGGCGGAGCACCAGAGAGTAGACCAAAGGGGTTCAGAGCTCGGGTCCTCAGCAGAAAGCAGTGGCTTGCCTCTGCATGTTATTTGAATGTGTTTGTTTTTGTGGGTGCAGTGGGTGTTCAGCGAGCGCGTGTGTGAGATTTTCAAGCTGCAGCGTTTAGTCACCCCCCAAAAAATGCAAGATGACAGGATAAACATCTAAACTCATCTAACATTAGAAATTTAATCATCTCGTCCTAAAAAATCAATAAAATTAATGCTAAAGTGTGCTTTACAGAATGATGGCAGTGTTGAAGCGGCTCCTCCTCGTGGAGATGCAGTCTCAACAAATGTTGAACATTATGATTTGAACAAAGGTAGTAATTATTGGAGGACTACTAGACTAGACTGCATGACATTATACAGAGGCTTCTTTTTTGGTCACTGTGTATACATAAATATTTACATACATTTTAAGCCACTGTGATAATGCACACTGATGGTGTAAAATAGTGACATGAAAAAAGTCTCGTATGGTCATTTACCCTAATAGAGGCAGATGTCTTAGTGCATTTTGTTTGGCACTGACTAAACAATGGAACCAGAAGTGAAGCAAAAAAGGATAAACAGAAACATCCAAAGCCGAACTAGTGCAGCATTTGAAAACTAACCGTTAGGAAATTGAATTCCTAAATGGAAAAATGAGGATCTTATCAAAATATAATGCAAATGACACAACTGCCACTTTGCTTCCTTTGTGCGTGTTTGTTCCATGTGTGTGCGTGTGTCTGTGTGTGTGTGTGAGAAGGGAAGAGCCAGAGCAGGGTGGGGGCAGGGATGGGGTGGAGGTCATTATCCCCAGCAGGGGGATATTGAATTGGCCCAGACAAACAGCCACAACGACCCCTGATGAGGTAACAATGAGGCAGGGTCACCGAGGTCATGACCTGTCCTCAGCCCCAGACAAGCGGCCTGTCTGGACCAACCTGGGATTAGACCAGCCCCAGACACTGGTCCCAGGTCAGTTTGGGATGCATGCTCTCTGCAGCATCGGCTAGGCTTTTAGGCAGAGGTTTCTAAAAGGCGCAGAGTCTCCCGAGTACACATCTGTCGTTGCCCTACTTCACATCTTCATTAGGCAGTTTTGTGAGTATGTGTGCAAATCAAATGTTCCTGTACAGAATGTCCTATTCTGCCGTGCTTTTTACCGTACGCTCCAGTTCAGTTCGTCAGGATGTAGGCTCAGCTAACAGCATGGTGATTTGCATGTTCCCCTGATACATACTCGACTGGCTATCTAATCTGAAACCGCTGACTTGTACTGGAAAGTCATGCAATGGGAGTTGCGGGATGAAAAGCATTTGCTTTATAGTAAAAACTGCACGGAGACAATTTGCATTAACTGTAGGCCTACTCTGTGGCTCATTTGCTCTCTGTCTCACACGCAGTAGTGATGCCTCTGGGTGGCCCAGGTGGTGCTGCACCTGTTCTGATGAGAAACTCAGTCCACCAGAGCACCTCAGGGTACAAACCTGGCCTCCTCCCTACTCCTGTGTTCATCACTCGCTCACGCATCACTCATGATTCATTCGCTTTGGCAAGAATGGTCGCTACTTGATTTCAATTAGTGACTTATTTGATCACGACACGGTCTGTTAGTCTAAAACTCAGTAGGTGTTCACTGCCTCTCAACATCACTGCCACATATTCCTGTGTTAGTTCAGGATTAAAATTGATCTGTTGATTATCTCATTTTTGAGACTCACTAACCTCCTCTTCTCTTTTATTCTTTTAGGATTTACGGAAACAGGTTGCCCCTTTGCTCAAGAGCTTCCAAGGAGAGGTGAGTGTGTTATTGGGAATTCGTATTGACATAGTGATAGACAGACATGCTCGAGCACAGCATTCCAACGGTGCATTTTATAAAGCCTGTTTGACATTCGTTGACTGGTCTTGCTCCCTCTCTCAGTGCTCTTCTCTCCATTTTCCGCTTTCGTCTTTCCTCTTAAATCATCTTCCCGCTCGCTTCTCTCTCTCTCTTTCGCTCCTCTCTTCTCTCCGCCATCTCCTTTTCTTTCTCTCGCCACTATCTCATTTCCCCTCTTTCCTCTCTCCCTCTTTTCTTCGCTCTGCTCTGCTCTTGATTTTCTGTCCTATTCATGAAGTCCTGTAGCCCGAGGGTGTGTTTAAATTGCATCCTGCAAAAAAAAAAAGCACCACAAAACCCCGGCTCTAGCCAGTCACAACTCACCGAATGCTATTTCCTCAGACTTTGTTTGTCTGCATGATTCGGTGGGGTTATTTGTTGTTTTTTTGTTGATCTGGTGAATCATGAGCCATTTTTGTTCATTGTGGCCCATTTATTTACTTTCAATTTAATGTTGCGCCCTAGGTTTTCATGTACCCTGACCTATAAGAGGTGACTTTTGTGTTTGCCCGCTATATCACACTCCCACCATTCCCCTCTATCTCCTCCTCCATCATTTTGGCCTATTTCCATCATGACTCCTCCTTTCTGGCAGCCACGCATTTCCAGTTCACTCCCATATGTGAAAGTCAGAGGGTAGGAGTGGAAGCGGCTGGTTTAGACTGGGGCGTTATTTGGGGTTGGAGTGGGTGGACATTGAGCCCAACAGTATCTCTTCCCTAGCACGCACACACACACTCACACACACACGCACACATACAAAATCAACTCAATGGATAGTGACAGGGTTGCTTTGCTACTGGCCATAGAATATTACAGTTTAACACTGGGTTAGTTTCCATATTCTTGTGTTAGAGCAGCAACCACAGCCAGTGGTTATGTAAAAATGCTGTAATTTATAGTGGTTCCACCATGTTCTGCTGATGATCCACAGTCTATTTAGAGAATAGAAACGGCAGCAATATAATTGGGCTTTGTCAGCTGTTTCCACCATCCCTGTGTTGACACACCTCGACGGCGTGCACACCAGAACACGCTGAGGCACATAGTGGGTGGTCGCGGAACTGAGAAAGACATTATCTTATGATTATTGAGATAATACTGTACACCCGCCCCAGTCTTAGAGCAGCCCATCAATCAGTCGACTATTCTGCGCGCTTGCATGCCACAACATGAGTAGCTCAGAGAATGTGTAATTTTAGCCTGGCTTTGTTTGCCTACCCCTTGGTGCTTTGATCAAGGACAAGACAGCGCCAGATACCAGAGGGTCTTCCTGTTGGAAGTCCCACAGTAACTCATCTTTAAGCATTTTACCTAGGAGCCCAAATCTTTACTAAGTGAATGTGGAGCTCAGACAGAACAATAAAAAGTTTTAGCCCAGGAACTTGGAACTCTTGATACTCTGTTTAATCTTAGTCATTGAAAGGTGGATGCCCTTGGGTCATAATTATTACCAATAACAGTACTGTTTCCACAAGGCCTCGCTTTGGTAAACGGGTTATGTGTGTGCATGTACGTGTGTTTTTTGTGTGTATGTTGCATGCTCAGTGTTCTTGTTGGTCCATCGATCAGATAAGCTTTTCCATTATCCAAGGCTTCAGTCTCTGCTTCCCATAGCCTCCCCTTATCAGACTCCACTGGGGCCACACACACACACACACGCACACACGCGCACACACTCACACACCCTCCCATGCACACACATACGCAGGTCAGCCTGATGCCCTTCACACACTATGGGTTAGATAGGGGAGCGAGGCGGTGCTGAGTGATGGTGGCACAAGTTGCTGACGTATGTACGTATGTGTTTGTGTGTGTGGATGTGTCAGGGATACCTTTTGCAATTGCAAGCACTTCTCATCGGTAACCTACTGATACTGGTGAGGTATCATTTGTGTCACTTCATTTGTTTTGCTTGGTCTGTCTGTGCGTGTGTGTGTGTGGGATGGGGGCAGGGGAGCATGTAATAGCAGATGTCATTGGGATTGGTTGAAAGAGCTGCAGTTTGGAACAGCAGGGTTGTATTTGCAAATCCTGGGTGGTCTTCTAATGGCTCTGGTCCTGCAGTTAACCTGCCTCTAACTGTAGGGTGTGTCCTACATTAAATGTCTATTTCCTGCCTCCCATGTTGGGCTATATAAAGCTGCTGTACCACTGACCTTGGCCCAGTCATTGTACAGTCACGCAGCCGGCTTCCTTTGCCGCCATCGGCAGATCATCTTTTGCAATGGTCTGTGAGTGTTTCTTCTTCATCATGAGATTGCACTGTGGTCCTCTGAGCCTCCGATCACATACTCTTATATACACACATATGTACACACATTTCGACACTGATGAACAGGTTTGGTGCTGGTGTGTGAGAGGTATTAGTGCTCAGCATCAGTAATCTCCCATTAGTGGCCTTGCATTTGAGGATCCTGATCGCTCAATGTCACACAGCACATGAAGAGGGTAAAGTACATGATGCAGCATGATGTGAGAATGAGATATAGTAGCAGGACTTTGTGTGTGTGTATGAGAGAGAGAAAGATGGGGAGAGAGAGCGAGACAGGAGCCCTGTACATGCCAGTTAGACATGAGTGTGTGACAGAGAAGCATGTGAGAAAGACTGACACTGAAAAAGATTGAGGGAAAGAAAAAAAAAATGAGTCAGAGAACATGGAAGTGACAAGACGGAGAATTCGAGAGAGAGAGAGAGAGAGAGAGAGACTGAGGGAAAGACATAGAGAAATAAAGGGGGGAAAAAAGAGGGAGGGGTGCTGGCACCAGCCTACACAGGGCCAGATGTTTTGCGGCTAAAAAACTAGAGATGAATCAAAGCCATGTGAGGAGATTTATTAGGTTCCCATAGGAGCCCAGGCAGTATTACATGTAGCCCGCTCTGTTTACAGTGGCAAGAACCCCTAAACCACCCATCAACTACACTACTGGCTTGGCTGGGAATGTGAAGACTTTATATTTGGACTTATATAGGCTTTTGTCTTTATTCCCTTTCTCTCAGTGAGTGTGCTGGAGGAGTTGGAAGAGAAACACAAGGCTGTTTAGTCTGAGTGCGTGAGCCAGAGTAGTCAGCTGTAGCTCTGCCCAGTACAGTAGCACCCTCTGAATGTCTTTATTTGGCATCTGTTTCCCTCAATTTAGACTTGATTTCAGATGCGTTTCGCCTACTCTGTCTGCTTCTCATATTGAAGTGTGACACAGAGACTATACTGGAGCTTGTTGCCTCATGTTTCAGAATTGACAACAGTGTAAAAGTCATCCCCCAGAATGATTTTGGAATTAATCTCTTATGGATCCATTCTAATGCTGTCCATTTCAATAATATCAGTGATGGAATGCATGCCGTGCCCTCTTGTGTTAATGGCTGCATCAGTAATGGATCCACACTGTATTGCTGCTAAGAGCTGACTGAATAATCTGCCCCTGCTGTGGCTGGAAAGACTGAGCCAGCTGTTTAATGATGTCAGCGTGCTGGAGGGGAAACGAACACACACATTCACACACAGGCGCACACACCGACTGACTGACGGACTTAGGCACACTCACTCCAGGACAGACCGACACGGACACGCACGGGCACGCGGCAAACGAAACGCATCCGTCATCGGCTGAACAGCTGAACTGACTCCACGGGAAGGAAACACCAAACCCAGCCGCTGTCAAGATAACTGCTATCGCATGCAACATACCAACACACATTGAGGATAGACAGATACAGATGGGTGACAAATTAAAAATTCTGAGTAAAAGAGTGGAAAAATACAACAAATGTAGATGCTTCCACACAGGTGGGCTGCATGTTACAGTTTAGCAATTAACATCCAATCATGCTCTGAGGCATGTGTAAAAATGCTGAGCAGGCTGATGCTGATTTTGTATCAAGATGGCAAGAGGGAAAGATGTAAGTGTCTTTGAAAGATGATTTATTGTTTAGGCACAGACGGCAGGAGCTTCAGTCACAAAGACTGCTCGGCTGGCTGGTGTTTCAATAGGAACTGTGACTAAAGTGACATCTGCATTTAGATGTATGAGAAAGACATCAGTAAATAGGACTGGAAATTGTGGTCAACAGTGCACATTTGATGCTTTTGCATTAGTGTGATATGCAGTGAAAAACAGACGAGCAACTCTTCCGAAGGTGACTGAGGATGTAAATGCAGGACGTGATCAGACTGCGTCAGCAACAACAGTCCATCGACAATTACATAGAGAGAGATATTATAGTAGGGTTGCGGTGCATAAACCCCTCATTAAAAAGATGAATGCACATTTGAGAGTTCAGTGGTGCAAAAACCATAGGCACTGGTCTACAGAGATGTGGGAAAAAGTTATATGGTCAGGTGATTTGTCCTCCACGATATTCTTGAAAAATGGGCAAGTGCATGTGTGGGTTACACCGAGAGAACAGGCCTGAATGCTGGACCCCTACAGTGAGGCGGTCCGGTGGCTCTCTCATGCTGTGGGGTTCATTTTGCTGCCATGGTTTGGCTTCATGTGTCCCCTTAAATTAAAGGGTCACTGCAAATCAATACAAAGCTGTTGTGAGTGATCACCTTTATCCTGTGATTTAATATTTCTATCCTGATGGGAGTGGTCTCTTCCAGGTTGACAGTGTCCCCATCTACAGGGCACGAAGGCTCATTGAATGGTTGATGACTGCAAAAATGATTTGAGTCATATGCTATGGTCTTCACAGCCACCAGATCTCAACCCAGTAGAGCATCTACGGGCGCTCTCCACCACCGTCATCACCAAATGAAGGAATATATATGAGAAGATTTTGTTCCGTCCTTCCAGTAGAGTTTCAGAGACTTGTAGAATCAATGTTAAGGCACATTGAAGCTGTTCTGGTGGCACATGGTTGCCCAACACCTTACCTTTGATTTGCCATCCATCTGTATGTAGTCTTACTGTCATATTAATGGGCCTGTCTTTGGATGTGAGGTGATGTAAATGACAATTAACCATTCTTTTTTTCTCCTCTCTCCTTGCAGATTGATGCGTTGAGTAAGAGAAGTAAAGAAGCAGAGAACGCCTTCTTGAACGTGTACAAGAAAATAATCGATGTCCCAGGTAAGACCATGTTTATCGTCTTTGCTGTGTGCGTCCTTTTGTATGTCTGTGTGCATTTGTCTAGACACCTCCCTGAGTGCAAAAAAAACGTGAGTAGGAGACCCCCTTATCCATGCAGACAGCACCAACAGGGGAAGAGGAAAAAGCATGACACCATCCCTCTGGTGCTCCTTCACTGTGCATCCAGGCGCATGCGATGCCTTAATATGTCCCCATGAGATCTCATCCCCGCTGGTGAAGCCTTTAGAGGGTCTTAACAGAAGGTGTGTCCTGATATGGATGACAAGTGCGCCCACGATTGGCTGCTCAAAGTGCACACATGAGCAGTCACTTTCAGCACACTGAGGCCGTGGAGGAACACGCAGCACAGTGTTACGGAACACACACATGCAGTCACAGAGCTACTGGTTGGAGCTTTTCAGCTGTATGGGAGCCCTGGAGGGGCCCTGTATGTAGGAACGAGAGAGGAGTTGAGTTCATCTATAGCGTAAGGAGGTCATCATATTCCCACATGGATAGACCTACAGTAATATCTTTGGATTGTACTGCTCCCAATAAGTCAGCGCCAGCTCTGACGGGGCTATTCTTAACTTGCAGCGAGACAATGATGTAATGCCTGATGCACACACGCACACAGACACAGAGCAGCCTGACTAATGCAGCAGTCTTGAAAGAGGAAACAGTGTGTTTTGTTCTGTCTTCTATCAGCTGAAGGCCTGGTTAGTCAGCCCAGTGTGCTCTGCTTTAGATTAAAGGTGTCTGGCGAGAGCGCTCAGCACCAGTGGCCCACAAGTCAAACTGCTTTTAACAGGCTGTACAGTTGATTTGGAGGGGGAGGGGGCTGCGTGAAGGACAAAGGTTTGATAAGATGGAGAGAAAGTTGATTTTCAAGGGCGCTGAGGCACATAGGAGTCCAAATTCAGGCCATACAGTTATGTTCCTTAGTGTTTGTTTGTACTTGTGTGTATTTGTATGAGACTCTATGCAAGTGCACACATGTGCGTCACTGACAAGGTGTGTGTGTGTGTCTGTGTGTCTGTCTGTCTGTCTGCGTGTGTGTGTCAGAGCTTAGCATGGTGTGTCACCTTGACAGCACAAAATCAGCATGAAATTCCCCAATCGTTCTCTGCTGATCTCTCATTAGCATAGTTAAGATATCTAACTGCGTCAGACATGAGACACACACACACACACGCACACACACGCACACACACATGCACACACACAGCCCTTACCCCCAGCTGTAAGCTGTCAGTTCCTCTTATCTGTACAACACACACACATAAACACACACAGACACACACACACACACACACAAACTGCTCTTTTAGCTGGCATGCTGATGAGCGTCGCCTGCGTCTCTTGGCTGCCTGTCACCAGTCTGCCACCCATGAGCACCAATCAGATGTGATTGGCCTGACTGACAGGGCTCTCTTCATCACACTGACAGTTAACCCTGCTGTGTGTTCACAGAGATGTTGGTAAAATGCCTCCAGAAAGTTGTCTTTCTTCCCTCTGTCTCTGTTTCTTTAATCTTTTATTTACCCTTTGCATTGCCTATTTTACAGCTCCATTTTGTCCATCTGTCTGCTCGCATGTTTCTCTTTTTTTTCTCGCTTTCAAGGTGCATCATAGTGAACACTTTAACTGATCACAGCCCAGTAATCTCTGTTGTTAATGTGTCTCATCTATGGTACTGTCTGTGTCACTCTGAGTGTTATTTATCCACATCTCCTGCTGTGTCAGCAGTTGACGCATTAGTTTTTTCCCCCTCATACAAAATCAAAGTTTATCTCAAAACCCGACAATAGTCCCTGTTGATACAATGGCTGATAGTGTATCATTCAATAACCTTTTATGGATAAACTTTTGTTGATGCAGAATCTGAAAACTGACCATGACCTTTCAGTGTTGTAAACTGTTGTGGCAAGCCAAATCTCTGTTCTGTTCTTTCCTTTCTAATCAGTTAAGTGCACTAACATCTTACTCGTGTTTACAGTAGAGCCTGACCAATACTGGATTTGCTTGAAGGTTGATATCAATATTTGAGAATAGTTAAAATCCATTAACAATATATTGGCCAGCATTCACATTTGGCTGTTAAGGGTTCATGATAAAGACATATCCGGGCTGGGACACTTACAGCTGAACAATAAACTTCATAATCAAAGATGACGGTATGGTAAATACAAGATCAGTCAACCTAGACAGGAAATGCATTATTACATGTAATAACCATGTATAAAAACACAGACATGACATATATTTAACTCAAATTAAGCTCTGTCCAAAAGCTGTCTGATGCACCCGTGACTGTACATATAACTCACCGTATCATGATATTGTTAGTAATTTGTCCATGGTGGCACCGGTAATTCTCCACATGGAGATCAAAGGTCAGGGTCAGCTCGGGGACAGTTCTCCTAGAGCTGTTAGAGATTCATTGCCTTGCTCAAGGACACTTCACCAGGGCAAACGCTTTGCTCTCACAGGGCCTTGAAAGTAGTTATTCCTAGCTCACTACGCCACCTCGCCGCCCTTGTTTGTGTAATCTGCTTTTTGCAGTGTGTTAACGTGGTGTGTGTCTTCTCTGCCAGATCCTGTACCTGTGTTGGAGCTGGCTCAGCAGCTGCAGCTGAAGCTCCAGAGGATGCACGACATTGAGACAGAGAACACCAAACTTCGAGAGACACTGGAGGACTATAACAAAGAGTTTGCAGAGGTCAAAAACCAAGGTCAGAGCCAGGATACATGCAGAGGCACACACTTACTGAGAGGGGCATGGATATAAGCTGCACAATTAATCACAAATGACCACATATCAAAATTTAATTCACCCACAATGTCAGTGTTTTAATGTTGTATTCTCTCATATATTGCATCTTCCTTATTACTATGACCAGTTACAACCACTGAATGTACAAGATGGTGAAGCAGGCAGCTCCTGTGAGAATGAGACAACTCCTACGCCTACTGTTATTTGAATGGCAAATTTAACATTTTGCCAAGGGGCATCAGTTAAAAATTAGGCTTTTGGCTAGCACGGGCACATTTACATGATGTTGATCAGTGTGTCTTGTCCCAGTAAAAATAGATAAAATGGAAAAAAAAATACAGAGTGGCCTGGTGTGAAAGTGAAAAAAATGGATTTGTACAGTCCCAGAGTAAAGGATTTTGGCACATCATGAACATGAAAATCAAGTCTTTTTGAAATAAGGTACAAAGCAAGACAACAAACCATTTGCACATTTCCGGTTTGGGTTTGACTACCACAAAAGTACAAATGTTTTATATAATTTTCTGCCTTTCAACTGCTGCTAAGTTTAGAAATCGCACACTGTCAAAAGTGAAAATAAACATGTGTAAAATGTGACGATTAAAGATGTTTTTTTCAGTAAAACAGAGACATCATTTCCTAATCAAAAACTGACTTATTAATGAAAATATTGAAGTACTTACTTTGCCACAGTGATGCTTGAGGATAACCTCAACATTATGTCTGCATGTAGAAATATAGACAAATTTTAAATGCAAATGTAAGGCCGAAGAAACATATTTAGAAGCCCTTTTCAAAGGGAGAGGCCACATTTCAACATATTTTAATGCCTCATACATTTTTCAAAAACACAAAAATTGTACAAGGTTTTACATTTTCAAATAGGTTTTCAGGGGGAAAAAAACATGAGGCACACTTTCATGAATAAAAAACGACAGGCTACCTCAGGGTAAAGAAAGATGGAAAAACTGACAAAGGCAGAGAGATGAGTGAGAAGCAGTAATAAAAGTGGTGTAATTTCAGTCGAAAAGGAGGAGTGAGTGAGCGAGCAGGGAATGTTTTGGAATCCCCCTTTCCTCAGTGAGAGTTAATTGGAACAGCTCGATAGCGGCAGGGTTCCATTCTGCCATTGATTTTCCTGTTCCCTCATCCTTTATCCCTCCTTCCCGCCTCAATAGATGGGGGATATTTAAACCCCAAAACACACTGTGGAACTCCCACTCCAGTTAAACACACACAGAGACCCGCCCGCACACTTGCACACGCACGCACGCATACACACACGTACGAAGAGTGCAGGGGCCATTGATCCCCGCAACCTAAATGTTTAAAGTTCAGTTAAGCAGTTAAGGGGTAAAAGGGCTCTGAGGGGACTCTCCTCTATTGATTATGTGTCAGAGCAGTGAGACTGGAGTTTAAATCACACGCACACACACGCACACAAAGTGCTAAGAGCCCTCAGTCAAAGGGAGCAAGCAGCAATGCTCTTTATCATTGTCTCACTCACTTATATCTTTCTTTGAGAAACACGCACACGCGCGCACGCACACACAGACACACTCTGAGGCCTATATATTACCCTAGTTATGTGTTAGATTTATTTCAGGCTGCCCCATACAGAGCTCAGCCGTCAGCAGGTTATGGGGTTTCAGCACTAATGCAGCGCTAATGAATACAGCATATCTACTGTTGGCGAACGCTGAATGTTCTATACCAGTCGTGGATGTAAAGATTAGGCAGGAGCCATAGGGGCCACGGCCTTCGTCTGTGCTGACAGAGGGAGAATGCGGGATATGAAATGCTATTCCTTAAGCAAAGGTCAACACCCACACCCCCCCATCACCAGTATCGTCATCACTGCTGTTTATCACATCTAGGAAAACCACTATAGTCTTTTTTTTCTGCATAATTTTGCAAATTGCCTGTATTTGAACTCTTCCTTCCTTTTCTCTCAACGCCCGACATTCTGCTTTTACCTCTCCAGAGGTGACCATTAAGGCCTTGAAGGAGAAGATCCGCGAGTATGAGCAGTCTCTGAAGAATCAAGCTGAGAACCTGGCGCAAGAAAAGCAGCTCCAGCTACACAACGACTATGCAGAGAAGGAGAGGTATAAATGTGTGTGTGTGTGTGTGTGTGTGTGTGTGTGTGTGTGTGTGTGTGTGTGTGTGTTTGCAAGTGTTTCAAGTAACAACCTCTGCATTATTTTGCCGTTTAAACCTTAGGGTCATTGTGCCCTCAGGCAGAACTGCTGTGATTCTAATCTTCAAGTGATAGCGTTAAGATTTCTGACTTTATTTAGGAGAGCTATTCACGACTTAATCATTCCTTCTTAGCTAATAGTCCGTGGACTTTTTCTCGTATTTATCAGTGCAATCAACAAATTGTTGCTCATTGCTTCCTCGTCACTGCCTTCCTTTTTCGGATGCAGGAATGGAAAATAACCTACATAAAAGACAATGCCAGCATTTTTGTCATGTGGGTGCTTGCCATTCTTGTGGGTGGGAATCAACACCACAGACTCCTATTTTCTGTCTTTACCACGATAGATTTCAACTATTTTATTCTGAATAATTGTTGCCACAGCCATCTACTGTGTCTGAAAATAAAACGTATCTAAATGAAACCCACCAAATAACTGTAATTGCAAAATTTGTGCGTGAGTGCCACTTTATTTTGACACAAAGTAATATATTTCAATTTAATAGGTTACTTCCGTTTCAAACCCATTTTCAAGTCACTCTGAAGTATGTGTGATTTTCAGATTTACAGGAAGCCTGTGGCAGTAATAAATAAGCTCAGAATTGCTGCCAGATATTTTGGGAAAATGAAAAACAATTCCAACTACTGAAATGATGTATTAAGTCTTACAACGGCTTGAGTGACTCACTTCTGATACTGTCCTTTCCCACAAAGGAGCCCTTTCAGCATAAAGATAATTAAACTAATTGCCCAAGGTGCGGGCAGCCATATTGGTTCACCTAAGAACAGACTTGGGCACTGCTCCTCCTACATCAGTCATTAAATCCAGACTGAAATGATGGTGGCCACTTTAAATGATCATGTGAATCCACATTACGTTCAGAAGAGAATTGAGCTGTCTATCTTAAAAGTAGTTATCTTGGATAACTGTGTGCTCCTATTTTGAATTAAAGGCATAAATAAACATTTGCGCAGAGCTGAAATGATGAGCATTCATTCGATTAGCTGTAGCAGCCTCGGGGCTTAAAGAGACAGCACATTTTCAGTGCGGGTGAGCAGGAGTTAAAGGCTATGATGGATGTATCGAACCTGAAAACGTATCTTAACTATGAAATTAAGCTCCGCCAAATTCTTTAAACCAATAAACTTCAAAGCAACAGATTAAATTCACACATATCACTCGCAGAGCTCAACAACACAGTATGGAGAGCTTCTCCAGTCATGCTAATGTAAAGTCTGAAGTGGTACACCACCCTCCACCTTGCAGATGTGATAATGATAATGATATATGATACCTGCTGGCTACACATATCTTTTCAGAAGAAAAGAGTTAAAAAGAGTAAAAGTTTCTCCGCTGCATCAGTTTATTTGTTTACACAGGAATGACGTCCTCTGTGGTGGTTGATCATTTAGCAGCATTTTGACTACTGCTTTCAGTCCCTTTTCAGCAACTTTTACCTGCATATAGGTTATCAAAAATTCTCGGGTCAAGATCACATTTTTCTCGAGAAAACATGTCAGTAGTTTAGATCACCTCCTTACAGTTGCATCATATTCTGCTTTAATTCCAAAGCACGAAGCACTGCCAGCGATCGCTGCTGATGTTTTCACACTCCATTACAGTCACTAAAACACTTAAGAAGAGCTCTTTCTCAGTGATCATTTTTAAAAAAGTCTCCGGCCTGCTTGAAGTTGATTTTACAAGGTTTGTGTTTACTAAACATACATTACAGATCTCATACTTTCCCTCATGTCAATGATGTTGTTTTCCGCGAAGTTGTGTTAAAGCTCGCTGGCCCTTTCAGACGTACAGTAGAAGATCAATTGTCCAACTGTATTTCCTTTACGTCAGTGTTTTATAGGCCCCTTCCTGTCTGCAGAGAGCTGACTTCCTGTGTCTGAGAGGGGCAGTAAATGGATGGCACCTCTGATGCATTTTATCCTGCAAGGAGTGAGGGAAGGAGGGAGAGAGAGAGCGAGATGAAAGGATGAAGCAGAGGGCAGAAAAATAGAGATGACAGGAGAGACAGATTGGCGGAGAAGGGGGGCATCAAAGAGTGCCATAAAGACTGTCTTTGTGCTAGATTATTGATGTTTTTACACGCAGGGGCAATTTCTCAGCAGAGCCCAACTTTTTATATGCTAAGAATGAATCTATTTTATCCTTGTGGTTTGCCCCCCCCCTTCTCTCCCTCTCTCCCTCTCTCCCTCTCTCCCTCTCTCTCTCTCTCTCTCTCTCTCTCTCTCCCTCCCTCCCTCCTCCCCCTCCTCCCCCTGGGTGCAATGTGCCCCAGTGGCCAGACATTCCTGCCTAATAGGGCTGCTTAATGAGGAGTGGGTTGTGTTGGGAGGATTTTAGTGGGGAAAACACTTCAGAAATGGTGGGAAAATAGAGAATAGTTGCCACAAAGTGTGAACCCAAGATTTACTGACTCAGTATCTCTATCTGTGACTTTCTGCTCCCTGCTTTTCCTTTTCTCGCCTTCTCTAGGAAACTCCAGGAGAGCCAGGACTCCATGTCCTCAAGGCTGGAAGAGGCCGAACACAAGGCCCAGTCCCTACAGACAGGTACCAGCCTACTCGCTCTTTACAGACCTGGGCACTGTTTCAACCAGCTCAGAGAAAATGGAAACCTTATCACTGAATATGCGGTTGTGCTAGCCTCTGGAAAATGTTTTTATTACGGTTTCATTCATTGCATCTGCAGTGAAGTTTAACACTCAAAAACTTAATCTGTCGTCTGTGCTTGGTGGGTTTGATACGATCAGATTGACAGTGGCCTGACAGCATGAGCGAATAGCTCCACAACTGTCTTCATCTTCAAACCAGTGAGACAAGCAGAGGCAAAAACAAAATCCAGAAATCATGTGAAATAACTCAAACTCCTCATAGTAAGGAGCTGGTTGGGAAAATATGTGTTCATGGCTTTTAAAACGTGTTCTTCATACTCGGATGCAAGTCGTTCATTTGACTTGTAGTGGGGAAACTCACAATTGACTCTTTTCCCATCTCTTGCAGCACTTGAAACAACTCAGGCCGAGCTCTTTGATTTGAAGACCAAGTATGATGAGGAATCCACAGCAAAGTACGTGTCTTGCTGATCTATGTTTGTGTTTACGGGTGACTTCTCCCCTCTGGCTCTTCCATAGTCTGTTGCCTGACATAATCATCCTGTTTAGTGCATCTCCTTCCCTGGAAACTCCCATTTTCTCCCTAACAGCTGGATTGTCTCCCACACCGCTCAGCAGCCTCCAAATCCCAGCATTACCCACGCACTGTAAATACTGACAGGGATTGTGATGCATTCTGCCACCACAGCAAGCACCAAAATAGAGATTTTTTGTTTTGTGGCGTAGGCTAAAGCTCCCTCTGATTCATCAGGGTCATAACAGAGAGGCAAAGCTGACGAGGGTCACTTTGAGATCTCTGACTTAAAGCCGCTCAGGCTTCTTGCAGGACCTGTAAGATAAGGTAGCTTCAATTACTTGAGCTGTAGGCATCTATCATTATTGATTTCATAGTCGTGGCGAGGATGAGAACAGAAGCTTTTCCATGTCGGCACTCCACACTGTGAACTGGCACTTTATGACATTCACACCCTTTGTTCCCTCGGGATTAGCAGCAGGAACTAGAACTATGCGACAACCGAACCGCATTCAGAAAGTTTAAAATTCTGCTAAGAAAAACAAAACCTTTCATGGTGTTTTATTGGTAACTGGTGCGCTGCAAAAACAGATCACACTTTCCTTGAAACATGAACTCTTTCTTATAAATCCAAAAATGGTCAAGGGCATCCTGCGTGCGCACCGTACACAAAGTACGGCAGAGTATCAACTTGGCTTTTAAGGCTTCCCCACCACCCAATTTACCATGCCCCAAACTCAATGTGTCTCTCCATTAACAGAGTTGTTAAATTGATTGGCTGTTAAAAACAGATCGATCCCTCCTCTCTCTCCCTCACAATACCTTTTTTCCCTTTTCCCTTTTCCTCCCTCCCACACTTTGTCTTTTATCTCCTACATTGTGCGTTTTTGAGTGTAAGAGGAAAGGCCACAGGAAGATATTACATGCAGTGTAATGGTACTAATCAATAGGTTTCATAGTCTATCAGAACCCCCCCCCACATTTATTTTCTTTCCCTTTCTTTTTTATTTCTCCTCTACTATCTCTCATTTCTTTACACTTATTCCCTTCCCTGTCCTTGTCTGTTCCTTTTATGTCAGAAGAAAACACATTATGAAAAGACACATATAGTAGGCCCCATTTGCTTACAGAAGCTAATAAACACATGCCGGCCCACATCCTCACGCACACGCTCCCACACACACACACACACACATACACATACAAATACACACACTCACTCGTGAGCCTCAGGCAGTCAGGGTCCTTGACTATGTGGCGTGCTGTGATCTGAAATTTTAATGCAACGCTTTAAAGCACACACAAACCCTCTCTAACCCTGCACCCTCCCAGTCCTTGGAGTCCTTCCCCCGTTTACTGCTTGGCTGAGCAAATCGCCAGTGTTTGGCTGAACACAACTTTTAACCCTTTGACTGCATACATTTTGGCACTGCAAAACACAAACGCCATACATATCGCGCACATTTTCCACACAAACACAAATTTGCCCGCACACACACTCTCTCACACACACACTTGCTCTAAACTTTCCACTAAGGAGGACATTGCGTGACAAATCCCCCATCCTCTTGCTGCATTCGGGTAATCTGCCTTTTAAAATACACACTAACACACACGCACACATGGACGTGCACACACTCCCTGAGAATTTGGTCGATGTTGCAGCGCCCAGAGTGTGTGAGCTTCAGCGGGAGGCGGGCCTGCAGATGTAGCGTAGCCCCCTCTCTGTGTTGCCGCTGCGAGGGTCTGGCTGGCCGCGTTTTACCCGTTTAGTCCCTGTTAAAGATTAATGATATATTGATCCCCAGCCCCGCAGGATGCTGTGCACACTCGTGTGTCTGTGTGTGTGTGTTCTTCTCTCTCTATATATATATTTGTGTGTATGTGTAGTCTTATCTGTGTATAAAGCCTTGATACCATTTTGGGAAAAGCATTTAATTGCTGATAATTAAGCAACAGTCAGTAGGCTTTTCTTGTGTCCATCTCAAGCACACAGAAAAACAAACTAGCGCACACATACACACACACACACAGACACACTCACAGCTAGCTTCTTTTTAAGCCTCCTTGAAATCCCCAAGGTAACACGCTGTGAAAACGCAATGTGGAGAAAGCCAAGGAAAGAAAAGGAATGGAGTGATGAAAGCTAGAGGGCAAAAAGCAAGTCGGGCTGGAGGCTACAGCGAGGAAGAGGGGATAAGAGCGTGATAGAGGAGGGAAATGAAAATCTAAATCAGGGGAATATCCTGCTGGCACCGAGGACAGAGGCCGAGGAAGAGAGGGCGAAAGATGAGAGAGGGGAGGTGGAAGGGGGAAAGAAAAAGATGAAAGGAAAAAAGTGGATGGCAATGGGAAGGGAAACGGGTTGAGGGGAAAGGATAGAGGCAGGCAGAGGGTGGAAAAAGAAAAGGAGCCAGTTGAGTTAGGAGCAAGAGAGAGAAGATGATAAGAGATGAAAAGGCCTGTCTGAGATGAAGGAAGTACAGTAGGGGCTCAGAGGCTCTGGGCTTGTTTCAGAAGTCCTACAGTACTCACTGATGTCACTGGGTGCACCCATTGGCTTTCATAGTACAAAAGAGTGTGTGTGAGTGTGTGTTGTTTTGTGTATGCAATTTCAACTACAGCTGTGCATCTACTCTATAGCTCCTCCCTGTGGCTGCTGTATAGAGGTTGTGGACAAGTTTTGGTGGCCTGAAATCAGGGTTTGTCATTCTGTAGGACCCTCCCTTTACTGTTCAGTGTTTGATGAATTAATTCCACTGGATGCATTGGCTGGCCATGGACAGTTCCTGCCCTGCCCAGTGACTGACTGACTGTATCAGGATATGCAGAAAATCCCTTCCCTGTGATCTGCTTTGGCCCTCAGCCTCTAGCTTTGCCTTTATAATTCCCAAATACAGCCAAATCCAAAGGTTATTTAAGAAGACTTTGTGCATCTGTACTTTGATTAAATGATCACATTTGGAGCAGGAGCGGTGGTGTATTTGGGTTGCATTACTACCCATAAACGCTCTCCATTACAAGCTTTTCTGGCTTGTTGGCTCTCTGACCTTACGTTTGTGTGTACGGCAGCGCAATTGAGTGCGCACATGGGCCCCGCACACTATAGCTTAAGACAGGATAAAAGCTGGTGAGGTAGTGTACTATTATGTTGCTTAAATGCATACTAGATCCTTTTAACTGTTAGGGAAAGAATAAAAGCGGAGAGTGAAAAGCTCTCCCACCCACATCTGATTCTTTTTGCTGCATTGCCTGTGGCACAATGTTGACCTAATATCAACTGTGTCTGTTTTGTTAAACACATTCAAATCAGTAGTACTCAAGCCTGTGAGACGTAACACTGTTTCTCATACTGTGACACACAAATACAAAAGCTGTGTGGGTTATTGGGTTCACTATCAAAAGATTGCAGTGGAATCAAAAAGGTCTTAATGGACGCAGCAGCGCGCATATGCGCTCACATCTTTGCGTTCATCATCAGCAAGTGATGTCTTAAATGACAAATGCATACGCGCTGCTTCTTCTTCTGCGTTGAACTCTAATCAGGGAGATTTGTCAGGATTTTATAGCATTTGTTTATTGTAAAATGTGTTCAAAATTTATTTTGGGGCGCGTACACACGCACATACACACAATGAGTTTCGGCATTGTGTATAACCGGAAATTAATGCAATTAGTCTAACAATAAATGCAGATTCATCGTCTCTCCGTGTTGTTTTACGTCATCTCGAAGTTTCTTCCACATCTCGGTCATTTTTTGTAGAAAAGTGAAAGTCATTCTCGTCTCTCATGAAAGACAGTTGTTCAACCATTTCTCCGAAGTCCAATGATATGTGGTATTATGGGGATGTATTCCGGCTCTCTGACCTCTAGCAAGTGAGAGGTGAACCATGGCCCCCATCCAGACCATTAGTCAGACACAATCACACAGCTTCATAGCAGATTAGTCTGCTGTATTAGGACTTAGAGCTCTATTAATGTAATCCCTCTGTTTTAGTGTGGCCTGGGTTTAGGGGCTTACATGTGCACACCCACACACATAGACACACACACACTTAAATACATGTATGCACGCACACATACAAGCTGTTTGGGTTATGGAGTTCACAATCAATGGATTAAGGTGAAATTTAGACAGTAGCTTAATGGACACGGCACCGGCATTCTCTAAATGTGTTCTCTCTGAACAATCGCACACACACATGACATGTGCACAGTGTACTTTTCTTCCTGCCAATCATCCATTCATCCATTCCTTGTTTTTATTTGTGTGCTGTAATTGCGTGAGTCCCTTGAAGCATTGTCACATCCTCTGTTGTAACAATAAATGTCTTTCTCAGGGCTGATGAGATTGAGATGGTGATGACGGACCTGGAAAGAGCCAATCAGGTAACACACTCGGCATCTGGACTGTATGTTTTTACACAGCATTGTCCAAATTGTTTGCCACGCTGGGCTTCACAAGTTTTATTGTTAAAATACTGAGAAAGCAGCGCAAAGAGTTCTTTGACAGAAATCAATCAGACAAAATGACTGTATTTACTGAAGTCTAGTGAAGTTCTGTATTTGTCTTCCTGTCAACAAAAGTCGTGAAGTGACCGAAACCAACAATTAATTTATTCTACTAACAAGTATTGCCTCTGTTTATAAAGCTTGATACAGCTTATTGTGCCATAGTGCTTCCCTGTCAACCAAAAATTATTAAAAACACATCAATGAGCTGCAAAGTTGCACTGGGTGACATGTTCCTTCATTACATTGAACAATGGACGCTAGTTTATTTTGATCCCGCATACACCAGCGTGCCGCCGTGAGGAGTCACTAACGCAGCAAATTGTTGAAAACTACAGTACACCTCTGTTTTTAGGAATTTATTTTGCTCCAAAAATCAATTTATCTATATTCTTGACCCCTTTTTAAAAAGATTTACATGGTCAGTAGGAACAAACAGCACTGGGGCTGAAAGAGGCGATGAAAGCTGGACTAACACACTGTTTGTTTTGGGTCTTTAAATGGGATTTGATGAGAGAATAGATCTTAGAATACAGAACATCACCAACATTGTCCATTTATATGCAAATATTCTTAATCTCTTCACAATCTATGAAATGTGGTTTATATTAACAAACAATGACTTGCTTATTACTGTGAGGGCTGCTGTTTGTTTTACATGTTTATTACACACCTACTAAACCAGCTGAAATAAGCCCCCCAGCGCGCCCCCTGCCCTTGTGTTGTAAATATTCCTGTGGTATCTGTTAATGTCATTGTTGTTAACTTTCATTATTAGCCCAAGAGTATGATTCGTGGCCAAAGGGTTAGCATAGGCATGTAATGTTAATATTAGCCTGAAGGTTAGCGCTCCGACTATAATGCCACACACACACACTATTCACACTTCTGATTTGAGGTTTACAGAGGATGACAGCATGGCCTCCAGCTCAGTCACAGACTTTTTATACGCTTTTATAAGGAGAAAATGGAAAACAGGATTTTTCTTTTGCGACTAGCAGTCCAGCTCCCACCCAGTCAATAACAGCTCTCAATATGGTTGCAATTAGGAGCGCTGTGGAATCGGCTCCCTGTAACTCCTAATGATGGCAAGTTGGCCGGCGTTGCAGATGATTCCCAACTGGAGCACGGCAGTTTGGCCATAAATACGAGGCATCGGGTATCATCTCAATTCTCAGGACTAATTTAATATTTTCAATTAAGGAAAAATTTACCCTCGGCCATTGTTCCACACTTAATTTGCATTCTTTGTACCTCCACTCTGTAGAGTATATATTTGTTTATGCTGCAAGGGGGTGGGCTTCCTTTCCCCACAGACACACAGTCGGCTGGTAGAAGATGATAGTGTATTGGAAAACTTGCCTTTTTGGAAAACCACTTGTCCAACACTTTTTTTTTTTTGACAGGAAGAACTTTTTCTTTCTTGGTCTCACTATTCTCTTGTCAGTCTGCTCTCTCCAGCTACATACATGCAGTAGATTTTCAGCTGTTCTCTGAGGCTAGCGGACGCACCAAAAAAGCGCATTACACAGTAGCACTGAATTGACCATTAGATTGATCATGTTTGACAATGTTTCAGTCTGCACTAGTTGATTTTCCTTCCACTTTTTTCTCTTCTCCTTCCAGCGAGCAGAAGCAGCTCAGAGAGAGGCGGAGTCGCTCCGAGAGCGGCTGTCCTTGAGTAACCAATCCCAGCAGCTCAGCAGCCCGGCCAAGGCCGACCCTGACACGGTAACACATTTCACTGATTTACTGGATGGCTGATAAAGAAAGAGGTATTGACAGGCTGAAGATCAGCTTGGCCTTTTTATGCTGGAGGCGATCAGCTGATTAAAGCTTCAATTTATGGATCACTGATCTTAAAGGTCAGGCTTTGGAGTCAGTAGGTGATTGGTGTATTGATTAACCAATTTTATTGGACCTGCTGAACAGACTGCAGAGGTGGGACTTAGTTAACTTTGAGACTGATTGCCAGACAGATGTATCTGCTTGTGATGAATACCTCCTGATTGTTGATGTGAAGGAGGAGGCCTTTTGAAACGATAATTAGTACATCAGCGTCTGTCTGGCCCAGAAATACTGATTGCTGTAGTGATTAATTGAATCTATCTGAAAGCAGGAGGTTTTATGGGTGGTTTTATAATTGCTCGTATAGGTTTTATTTTGCTCATTACATTAAACTGCCGTCCTCTTTGGCCTTTAGGAACAGGCGGCCGAGGTGGCATCCCACTCAAGTCTGGAGGCGGAGCTCAGGGCCAAAGAAAGGGAGACCGCCCAGCTGGTGGAGGACGTCCAGAGACTGCAGGCCAGCCTGACCAAACTCCGAGAGACCACCAGCTCCCAGATTACACAGCTGGAGCAGCAGCTCAGCAGCAAGACTGCCACTCTCAAGGTACCCACAGAACACACAGCTGCAGCTTATTTACGGTTATTTTCATATATTTTAGCTGTAAATTTCTTATAAGACTGTTTCTCTGTTTTTGTCTTTTTCCCCACATTGTTGTGTATACTGATCACACCTGTAACTATATGAACGCATGTAGTCGCTCTGTTCTGTTATCTGGAGTCAAGTCACTGAAATAAGTACATGACATACAGATCAAGGATTGCTTTTATGATTTTATTCATTCTCATGTCTTTTCATCTGCTTGTAATCTACAGGAACTGGAGGAGAAACTGCAGAAGCAAGCTGACTATGAGGAGGTGAAGAAGGAGTTGAGGTGAGGAGCACGCACAGAGGAGTGTGTGTGTGTGTGTCTCTCTCTCTCTCTCTCTCTCTCTCTCTCTCTCTCTCTCTCTCTCTCTCTCTCTCTC